>JASSUY010024768.1:0-20010 GCA_032466535.1 Forpus xanthops
CTATGAGGTCTCCATGCAGCCTTCTCTTCTCAAGGCTGAACAGCCCCAACTTTCTCATCTTATCATCTTCATACCTCTTCTTTCTCTTCTTTCTCTGATTCTTGTACTAATAACTCCTGGTCAGATGTTGTCGGTGGTCAGTACAGTGTTTCTTCATCTTGCCTCATCATTCTTGCCTCTTTTTTGCTTTTCCCCTTGCATACAGGGGCAGCCAATATTGACACACATTGGTCTTCTGGTTTAGCTGCAGTGACTATCACTGTGGTTGGAGTGGCTTCAGTATCTATTGTAGAGGTTTGGGTAGCTGCAGCACTTGTCGCTGGGACTGGTGTAGCTGTTGTGATTGGAGCTGGAATAGCTGTGTTATCTGTTAAAGCTGGAGTTTGAGTAGCTGCTGTAGTTGTCACTAGGGTTGGTGTAGTTGCTGTATTTGGAGTTAGAGTAGCTGCATTCTTGGTTGCTTTTCCATCACATGCAGAGACATTTTTTTTCCCTTTGAAGGCTGAACAGGGCTCTGTAAGCACAGGCCAAGCCCCAGTACATTGTCATTATTTTTCCCTCTCTGGTATGACTGGGATGACAACACACCTCATTTAAATATTTTAGTAATTTTTCTGGATTTTGCACTTCTTCAGTGGTGAAGTTCCAAAGCACTGGAGGCACCCACTGGCCTAGATATTTACCCATACTGTCCCACACATCCTGCTACTCATGACTGCTCAGCCTTGGGGAAAATCTCCTCGTGCTCCTATGTCATTGCCTAATGCTAGACAAGATCCAAACCTGACTCTGCTTAACTGTCAAGATCAGATGAAATGGTCATGGGTAAAACACACTCTCTATATGTACCAATATGGTGATCCCCATCATAATCAGCAGGCAGGTCTCAAGGGTACCCGAAAGCCATTCAAAACTGTCAGAACTCTCAAATGATGCTGTAAACGGTCTGGTGGGGAGCTGGGAAGAAATGTCTTCTTCACAGGTTGACCAACCGAGAAGGGGAATAAAGATGTGTCATAGCTAAACACTTCTATTTTATATCTCCCAAAGTATAGAGGTGGTGACCACACTCAGAACACAAGCCAGATCAGTTTCATGATCAATGAGTTTATTGTATTGCAAGCCATTACCATAAAGTACAATGAAAAAGTACCTTACCCCAAGGCCCCCAGTTGATAAACTGCAAATACTGGCTGTAAATAAGGTACAACATGCTGAAACAGTGAGATCAAGAGCAACAACTTGAGAGCAAATAAATCAGCATTGTGACGAGTGACTATTAATCTGAAACAATGAATGCTTATCACAAATACAATTAGACACACCCTGGTCAGATCTGTCCTTAACTCAACCCTTCCTGCTCCACTTTGGGTGCCAAAAACAGCTGTTGTGGTTTTAGCCCAGCTGGCTACCCAGAAACCATACAGCTGCTTGGTCACTCTCCCCCTGTCCTCCCCCCACTCCCGGAGGGATGGGGAGGAGAATTGAAAGAATGCAACTCCCACAGGTTGAGATAAGAACAGTCCAGTAACTCAGGTATAACACAAACCACTGCTGCTACCACCAATAATAATAATAATAAAGGAAATAACAAGGGAAGAGAATACAACCACTCACCACCCGCTAACTGACACCTAGCCAGACCCAAGCAGTGATGTAACCTTTCTGGGTAACTGCCCCCAGCTTATGTAGTGGGCATGCCATGCTGTGGGGTATGGAATAACCCTTTGGCTAGTTTGGATCAGGTGTCCTGTCTCTGCTTTCTCCTGGCTTCCCCTCTTCCTTGGCAGAGCATGAGGCTCAGAAAGTCCTTAGTCAGGCTAAACATAACTGAGCAACAACTAAAAACATTGGTGCTATCAGTGCTGTTCTGAGGCTACAAGTCAGAAAACCAGCACTGCATAAGCTACTAAGAAAGAGAAAAATAACTGCTACTGCTGAACCCAGGACAGAGGAGAAGTGGGTCATCCTCTGCTAGGTTCTGCTATTTGGTTTCAGCTATGTTGCTCAATGAGAAAATGAACATGAGCTGACAATGTGTGCTTGCAGCCCAGAAAGCCAGCCATATCCTGGGCTGCATCAAAAGTCCAGAGGAGGGGCTGGAGCCCATCCCGTATGGAAATAGACTGAGAAGGGGGCCTATAGGGATGCTGGGGAGGGACTCTTCATTAGGGACTGCACTGAGAGGACAAGGGGTAATGGATTCAAACTTAAGCAGGGGAAATTAAGATTGGATCTGAGGAAGAAATTCTTTACTGTAAGGGTGGTGAGGCACTGGAATGGGTTGCCCATGGAAGCTGTGAATGCTCCATCACTGGCGGTGTTTAAGGCCATGTTGGACAGAGCCTTAGGTGACATGGTTTAGTGTGAGGTGTCCGTGGCCATGGCAGGGGGGTTGGAACTAGGTGATCTTAAGGTCCTTTCCAACCCTAACTATTCTGTGATTCTATGATTCTATTTTTGGTTCAGGGCATATCCTGAGTTATATGTGGTTTTCGGAGATCTGGTGGCTGCCAGAGAATGTTTTTTCCGTCTGTTTGCCCAGTCTGTCCTTAGTGGTTCATAAATTTTGCACCCACAGCATCCTTTGGCATGATTTCTGATGGCCAGGTGTCTGGAGTAAGACGTTTTGGTTTCTTTAAATCTCATTTCTTTTCTTTGCTACCCTGTACTGTTTTGTACTGGGAGAAAGAATGAGCAGTCAAGCCCTGTTCATCCTACCCAAGCCACTGTAATTTTGCAACCTTCTATTCCCCCAGTACCTCCCCAGCTCTCACTTTCTAGACTGAATCCAGTTTACTCAGCCATTCAGACACGTAAAAAGCATTTTATTTATTTAGCAGAACTAAAAATTAGAATGATCATAATTAGTTGCAAAAAAGAATGTTAGTATATTTTGTATTAAAACCAATCTTTGGGATGCAGAAAATAATACAATGAAATATACTTTGGAAGATAATGATAAGTGTGCCCCTATTAGCTACATTTGAACTCCATCTGTCTCAGAATTTGCCTCTGTCACTGGTTTAGTGAGGGATTCTTCCCAAGCTAGCCCTCTTTGAAATAGTAATTTTTTCATTTTGAAAAGTGGGAAGAGGGATGCTGCTTTACATGCCTTTTTTATTAACAATTCTAATGCAGTTAAAATATGTTGAGTATTTAGGGTAATAATATATCTGAGTAGTAAAAACATATTTTTTTTTTCTTTCGAAGTACTACAACCACTGCACAGTAAAAATAAGAAGAGAAACTAAAATAATGGGTTTTTTTGGGGACTAAAGGGTGAAAGAATATCAAACTTTTGCTTCTTATTCTTTTTTTTTTTTTTCTTTCTTTCCTAGGAAAGATCCAGTTGCTTGTGGTTTTGTGTGTGATTTCAGAAACAGTAGGAAAAAGACCTGGTCTGATGCCAAATAAAAATGTCTATGGCACTGAACTAATACTCAAATTTGCAGAAATTGCCTGCCTAAATTTAAGATGTCAGTCTAGATTTAAGTTTATGCCTTATTATTAAAAAAGACCTGTTTCAATAAGTGTGTATATCAAGATTTTATTTCAGTTAAATGAAAGAGGGATTCCTTCTAGCTGACATCTATCTAATGTTCCTACGTATTTGTATTGCATAAGGAAGTATAGCTGGGTTTTAATAGACCATATTCCATACTCAGCAGGAGAAGTGAATGAATAATTCTAAAGATTAGCTGTTTCTAAAGAATTTAGCTTTGGTTTATGTTCGGAGAACATCTGTTAACAGACCAATTTCTCTCTAAATTAATTGTAGTTTAAGTCTATTCTATAATGATCCCTGAATATGTTACTGTATTGATGGACTAGAACTTTACAAACTGAAGGTTGCATGACAGTGCTGATAAGACATATGCTACTTGTGATCCCTGGTTAGATGAGCATGCAGACTTCCAATCTCAGTGCCTTCTCACCTTATATTTAAATTTGTTTTTTGAAATTACTTATGAATATAACTTTGAAATTCACTTTCCATGAAAGACAATCACTTCCATATTCACAGAAAGTAAATCCAAAAGGAGCATGAACATAGCTAAAGCTAATTAAATCAATCTTTTAAATGTCAGTAGAAAATCTCTTGTATTATTAGACAGGGTTCTAGTTGAAAAAGTAGAGGGATTTTATGTAAATATTATTGAAAACCGATATCCTCTTTTTTTTACAACATGGACACTGTGCTCATTGTGTCCTGATCCAGCTGCTGAGGTGTTCCATATTTCTGCTGCAATTTCTATATAAGAAAAAATATGTCTTTCATTCTTGGGTTACCTGCTTAAGCACCAATCCCTAAAGATTAACAACCACTCAGAATTCTATTATACGTAGAACTCTGCCATACTTTCATTAAAAAATTGCATCTGTACAGAAGTGAGGAAAAGTTGATTCAGGCTCCTAAGGACTTTGGAATTTTTTAGCATTTGAGGAGAGTGAGGTTTTTGTACTAATTCATGCATAGTTTTGAAGTTAAAGATCATGCAGGATTGGCCCCTCTCCCCCTTTTCACTCTGAGCTAGAATTTCACCTCTTCTCAGCTTAGTAACTATCAGGAATTAGTGGGCTTTATGTTTGCTAACTCTGTACCTGGGGAAAGTGCAAATAGTCCCACACTTCAGAGAGAACTCTCGGGTGACTGAAGGAGTGCTTTACTGGCAGCCTCCTCTTTTGTGCCTATGGGCTGAAGACCACAACTTAACTCTGGAAGAGACATCTTTCCTCTGTTGTGTATCTGAATAGAGACTAGCCCTGCTTAATTCACTCAGGAAACTATGACACTCCAAATCTTAGTTTTAGCAGAGGCCATGCACTGAAGCCAGTGATGTGGAAGAAGTGAAAGATTCATGTATTCAAAAATACAGCAGCCTGGCTGCAGCAGTCTGTTAAGGAGGTGGCAAGGGGCCAGGGACGACTGGCTAGGAAACAGAGGTTACAATTCATTTCAGAAGGAATAAAGGGGTACAAAAAAGCTGTGCTTGAAGGCTGGGAATGAATTTGTTTTCTGCATCCATGAGATCAGTTTGAATGCCCCTCAGGCTTTCTTGGGCTGGTGTTACACATAGGGTCTGCAGGGGCAGAAAAACTTCCATGCACCCAAAGCCTTTTTGTAGTACGGGTGTGTGACAGCGAGTGCCAGAGAAGGGTGTCTGTGCAGAAATACAGTCATGGAGCAAAGACACTGTGTACCACACAGAAAGTATGCATGCCCCAAGCAGAGCCGCAACAAAACCAACCTGCCTTACGACCATGTGTATACAGAGCATGTATACTTCTTGGGGCAGCTCCTACATCTCCAGAGTGTTGTCCATTGATCTTAGCAAAAAATTAGCAAATAATTCAGGGCAACTGAACAATGCAGTTTGGGAGAGTATGTAATTACATTTTGGTTGCTTAATTTATGGCAGAGGAAAACCAGCCTAAGGGACAGCAAATCCATCTTTTCCCTTAACATTTTATTTGAATGGCTTTGTTACTGGTCCAATTTAGTATCTATGATGTGATATACATCTGATCTACCCTGGTTAAAGATGTTCATTCCCCTAAACTCCCATAGATCCATCTTTTGCTGCAGAATTATACCTGAGTAAACTCTGATATTTAATGCTACCAGGGTCTTTTTCCCTCTTTCTAAGTGCTTTACATAAACTATTCACTGCTTCATAGCACTGTGGTGCTAGGATTCCTCCATGCTAATGACTGTTTCATAGCTGCTATATGCTGCTAAATGCCTAAATATCTCTCATTATAATTCCTGCCTGTGTCCCTGATTTGCAAACTTAATCAAAGAAGAACGTTTAAGATGTACATTTTATAATACAGATAATATTAGTGCTTTTTCATACTTTGGATATCATTTTCATAGATGCTTAGCATCCACTGACCCACTAACTTCAGTAAGGATTGTACATAGGTGGTACCAGCACACAAAAGTGTGCACAAATATGAAGCACCAAACATTAAAAGTGAAGTATTAAAATACAGTCCTTAGTACAGCAGAGTAAGACATCTGCAATGAAAAGATCCTTTGGAAAAGTCAATCTGGTTTGCCACATGCTCATTGAAGAGCTGATGTAATTTTTACAACCAGGTGAACTCCAGAAATGTGCAAAGAAGAGAATCAAGAAAAATCCCAGTGGTATCTATTCAGTTTGGGATTTCTTTGACAAATTCCCTAAATAATTTATTAATTTTTATCTCAAATGTATGATTCAGCTCCACAAGACATCTAAGAAGCTGTTGGCAAATGGAGTGCCTAAACTCCCATGAAAATCAAGAACTTTGTTCTATCAGTGGCCTCTCAAGAGGCTTGTGGCAGACCAGCTGCCAGAGGCAAGAATTCAGGTACCTCAGCTTACACATCTAGTGCTATTTTAGGTATCTGATGGTATTTGAGGCGTTTGCAAACAGCTTAGAAATGAGACCAAAAGGAAATCCTTTCCTGGAGGCTCAGTGGGATTCCTTATGAGATCATTTTCCCATGGCACACAATACCTACATTTGCACAACAAAGCTGACAAACAGTAAGATTTTTTCCATCAGATTTATAAAATAGTTCAAATTAATTTGCTCCATTAAGAGCTAAAGAGTCCTGAATCTGTTTGATGATTGTACTGTTCAGTATAATGTTTGTTATATAGAGGTACACAGAGGTGCTCTATAGAGCATCCTTATACTGAAGACAAACTTAGGATGCCAATTCTGAAGTAAAGAATTTGGACCATCTGGGTTTTTTTTCAGTACTTTTTAGCTTCTGCGGCACAAATACATTCAGACTGTCTTCCATATTCAGATTTAGAAATGCTGTATTGGAAATAATTCTACATTTCTTATGACTATTATTCTGCTTAGTATTAATATAAAGAAAATTAACCTTCATGAATCTCAGTGAAGCGTTAGGGTATCATAAGTATCCAGACAGAACCAGTGACAATAAAGCCAAGAGGGAAAATGAATCAGTAGCATTTGATACAGCTTCCAGTAGGTTTTTTAGCTGTGTTTGTCAATGTTTCAATAATAATAATTTTAAAAGTCTTCAAGCACTTTTTCTCATGTATTAGAAATCACAGAAATTGTGATTTCTAATATGCATGATAAGACTTTCTTATTTCATATCCGCAAGTTTCCACAGTTAATTACCACACTTTTAATTTTAAGAATAACTGAAAAGTCCTCATTCCAAGATTTAAAAACCTGAAAGCAGCATAAGCAATGCCACGCAGACTTGGCAAAAAGCGAACAGTCCAATAAAAGATCAGGTAGTCAGCTATTCACAGAAGCTCATTTCTGCCCTTTTTCTGTTGTAACAAATATATCTTCAGCCTTTTCCAACCCCCTCCACCAAACAGATGTCGTTTTTTTTGTAGCAGCCCTGGAAGGTCCACAAAATCAGGCTGTTTTGGACTGAGGGAAGGAGTAAACTTCAAGTCTTGGAGTGTTCACAGAGAAAGCTGTGCCAGATACAACCTCCTTCTTTGTACAGAAAAGGATTGATCTCAAATACCCTGCTGACCACTTGCTGGGAAATCTGACACAGGAAGAGGATTCCCCCTGGAAAAAGGCAACACTGGAAATTTAAAGCCTGTGTGTTACAGTCAATATCCTTAAAACAACTGAGCTAAATAAAACTGTGTTTCTGGGTTCCCACATAGGATAATTAACAGTGGATTTGCAATGAAATATAACACAGACGAGACTATATTTGTTACAAATCTAAAATGTTTTGGATACATTTATGGGCCAAATATATACTTGGTAAAAATCAGCACAGAGACATTAAGAGAGGCGAATTGAGCTGATTTCCATGAGATATAATGGTCTCACCCAAAACTTCCCAATTCCTGATTTGTTGTGAGTTAGAAGTTTTGCATCTTTTTCACACCTTTTCTGTTTTTTTTTTTCTTTTTTTTTTCTTCTTTTCAATGGGTAGAATTAAAAAACCTCTCTAGGAAATTACACAAAACCCTACTTTTTTATTATTTCTCAGGAAAGGTTGAGCACAGTTTTCATTTCTTTTATTAGATGGACAATAGTAGAGAATGTCTTAGTGAACACAGTTACACAGCTTTTCCTTCTGAGCCATGGTCTTGAATCATCTTGTTACAACGAAGGCATAGAGCTTTATAAAAAAAGGTTTTCATTTGCTGCATTGCTAAGAATAGATAAAACTTTTAAGTTTACATATGTTGGAGTAAATTGTTTCATTTTTTAACTTGCTTGTTGAGACATGACCATTTTACAAAGGTGGCCTGAAACACTTTAAAGTATTGCCAACTTTTTCTCCCTTTGACAGATTACCAAGTATTTGCAAAGAATTTAAGGAAGGTGAATAAATGATATTATTTCTACACAGCGCTAGGTCACTAATTCTATTTTACACCAGACTTTGGGACACTCTTGATTGAATGCCATTAAAGTAATTTAGACCAGAAATCATAATCTCTGCCAATGGAACAAATATGGTATTTTATTAGAAATGCTGAGATCTGTTTAGCGTATTTCTAATTGATATTTCCAGATCTTTCCATACACATTGTGCCTGTGTTGTCAGAGGTTGCCTGTGGAAAAGAATGCTTTACATCCAGAACGGCTAATGAACTGGGCCATTTCAGGTTACCTTATAATCATTTTTGTCAAACTTTCTTGGCAGAATCACTAGAGCAGTAAAAATCTGCTAATGCAAAAGGGAAAAGTTGACATTTGGGGTTAGATTCTTCCAATCCAAACACATAATTAATTAGAACCATGGTAGCTAGTCAAGAACTAGATAGCAAACAATTGGCTTCAGAAGGTAGAGAAGATTCATTTTGCTTATTAATTACCTGTGATATAAAGAAATTAATGGTGATATGAGTTCTCCTTACTTTATTTCTCTCTTTTTTTTTTTTTCTTTTTATTTCCCCACTTGCTGCTGACAATTTATGATATATTTTCAGCAATCCACAAGTCAGTATATAGCTGGACCATGAGCTCTCCTGACTGGAAAATCTAAAGAGAGTTTAAATGTAAGAAATATTCTGTGTTTCTTTAGACTTTTGTTGTTTCCGTTGCAAGCCTCTAAAATCTGCAAAAATACTCAATCATAGTAAAAACTGGCCAGAATAGTTAGTTGATACATGAAAATACGGTAACATTTTGAATTAGCATGTACTGAACTGTGCAGGTAAACTGCCATGTTCCTAAATGCCTATAGATACATCAGTTTCTGTCTGAAAGTAATTTTGGCAATTTTTGGAAAGAGTAGCTGCTCAGTAGTTTAAGTCCACAGTTACACTGGTGATTCATTACAGAAATGCTAAGGTCAGGAGATCATATGCATCTAAGATAGGTCTCCACAGCCCCACATTGTGAAATTGTCTAGAAAGCACTTTCCTATAATTAATATCAAAATCAGTATCTGAGTGAAACAGAAATGAAAACACAAATGCTTGTGTTGCTTCAATTAGCTTTTACAGTGTTTTCAGGTAAACCTGAAATTACATCAGAGAAGAATAAATATATTTCTTTTATCATCCTGATAAAATCATGTACAGTATTTGTCAGCTGAATAAATCCATATAGTGCCTTCTTGAAAAGCCAGTGCTCTCTGCTGTAGTTTAGTAAATAACATTCTAAAAATCAAAATCATCTGAGATGAAGGTTAGTGCTTCCTGCTAATACAAGTCTGGTGTTTTTTGATGGAATTAAGATTTGTCTATTACTTATGAGTTTTAAGTTCTGTAAACCAACAGAAGGAAAAAGTGAAAATATAGCAAAATCCATAACTTTTAGTAGATGTACTTCTTCAATCTCAGCCTGAAACATCCTCTCATTTGTATGAGTTTCAGTGAAGCTCATTTGTGTGCATGAATTCTTTAGATTTGAGAGGAAGCACAAACTGTGCTACAAAGTGGGGGTTTTGCACTTGAAAAAAAAAAAACAAAAACTAAACAAAACCTAAAAAGTTTTGATGAGTGATTTACTGGGGCAAATAAAAATATTACTTTGTAAGGGATGCCATGATGCGATATGAAGTATCACAGTCAAGAGGACACAGCTTTTTCAAAACTGCAGGCAGAATGCTAATTCTGGCAGTCACTTGCTAGTCCTGTGACAGTGAGTCACGCATCACCTGCAGATACTGCGGTAGCACGTGGGGCTGAGTGCCACAAATCCCCAGCTTGGTCCGCTCCAAGGGCAAGGCTGGAGACCTACTTCACTCATCTCTCTTTAAAAAGTGCCTTCCCTTGCTTACCTGCACTGCTAGGATGAGCTTAATAGGGAAAAGAAACTGTTGAAATTAAGGCTAATGGACATTTCTGTATAATAGCTCCAGTATTTTTTACAGGAATTACACACCCACTTAAATTTTGTGAGTAAAGTTACACTACATGCTGCAGAATTACACTTTTAAAGTTATGACTCATTCCAGGGTAGTAGCAGATGTTCATGCAGCTCAGGAATAATAAATTAAAAAAAAAGAAAAATTATCCTCTTACATTTCTAATTTTCTCCTCACCTCATTATAAACTGAGATACAAGACACTTCTCTAACATTTAAGTGAATCACTCCATGCAATATAAGTAACTACAGGCCAATACAAGTATCACATGAGACTCAACTATGCAG
The DNA here is from genome assembly GCA_032466535.1 of Forpus xanthops. NCBI lineage: Eukaryota > Metazoa > Chordata > Aves > Psittaciformes > Psittacidae > Forpus > Forpus xanthops. The sequence continues at coordinate 10,625 of JASSUY010024768.1, forward strand.
GCAGAGTCAAGAGTTTGGACACTTTCTCCTGGAGCCAAAGATTTATATTTTAGATAAATGACCCCATGTGATAGTGGGTCAAATACAACTGGTCCAATTTGCTGGGTTTATAAAAAAAAGAAGTATCTGCTCAAGCACCTTAGTAAGATACTGCTAGTTTGGTCCTGACCACTGGTCTTGTTGAAGAACATGGACTACTTCAGTTCAGAAAAGGGCTACAAAGTAATCAAGAGTCTGGGAGAAACCCCCTTCTGCTGTAAAGCTTAAGTAATTTAAGGTGGCTCTTTCTAGTTCAATCAAACAGATGTTGAGAGGCAAAGCAGTCATTGTTTTACATCTCTTCAGTCTAGTTTGCAAAACCTTCCATGACTTGGTGTCTGAAAGCTGACTTTTGGCAAGTTTACCGTAAGTTAAGTATACTACTGATAAGGGTAGGAAAGTCTTGAAACAGCTCCCTGGGGTGACAGTGGAAGATACTGTTTGGATTCTTTACAACTAAATTTGATCTCTGTAAACATCTGGTTTAATACCAACGATATCTGAAGGATGTGTTTGGTTTTCTTTGAGAAAACCTGTGTCTCTTTCTTTTTCTTCAGGCTCAATTTCACTCGCTATTCCTGGTACCTGTAATCCCCCTTCCTTGGGCAGTGCAGGGAAATGGAAAGTGAGGTTTGTGGTCAGTCCATAACAGCTGCTCTCTGTTGCTCCTTCCTCCTCACACTTTTCCTTTGCTACAGTGTGGGTTGCTCACATTCACTTCTGATTCTTGACAGAAAACCTGTCCCCGTGTGGGCTCCTAACCACATGCTGCAGTTCCTGCCAGTAGCCTGATCCTGGGTGCGATCTCCACAGGCGGCAACTTCCTTCAGGGCACATCCACCTGATCCAGTGTGGGGTCCTCCATGGGTCCCTGTGTGGCTACTTACTGCACTGTGGCCTTCAGGGGGACAAACTGCCTCATTGTGGTCTTCTCCAGGGCTTGCAGCACCTGGAACACCTCCTCTCCCTCCTTTTGTATTGATCGTGAAGTCTGTAAGACTGTTTCACATTTTTCCTCATAATCCTTTGCCGAGCACCATTTGCGCTTTCCTAAATACACTTTCCTCACAGCAGTATTATCTTGACTGGTAAGCTCAGTTGTGCCCTGTGGTGGATCTGGACCACTGGACTCAATATGAGGATAACTAACTGCAATGAAATCACCTGTGACACAGGGGAGGTCAGTGTAGATCTTCTATTGGTCTCTTCTGGCCTTAAGCTCCATAAAAATGAGTCTTTTAAAGTGGTTTCATGGTCAAACAGGCACAAAGGCTGGCAGAATGATATCAGGCAGCATAGTGTTTTCACACCACATCATTAAAACTATGTGACAGCATATAATTAATTTTATACAATCAAATGAGTGCCAGCAGCTAGATACCTATTTTATTTGCTACTAATTTATACATTCGGAATGGGGCCTTGGAGACAAAAAGCTTTTTATCATAATACCAACATGTGTCTGACATCAGACTACTAAGGGTGAAATAATATCAGGGTGGCTTATGTGTGAAAATTTGATAACATTGCTTTCAAGTCACCTGCAATATACTGGTCTTGTCCTCCAGTGCAGCGCCCTACAGCCCTCTCAGCAGGCACATAATCCAGTGTGCACTGAAGTAAAGATGAATTTTTATATCAAGTATATAAAGCTGTGACTCCCAAAGGAATCTTTCCAAACACCCTAAAAGACACTTGTCATCCTAAACAAGTCCAAAGAGAGAAAAATGTTTAGAATGTTTTCAAACTACAATAAGAAAAAACTGAGGAACACATTGAAAATATCTTTGACAAGAAAAATAATAGAGACATGTATCTCAAAGCCTCCCCTAACATAAATAGAGCAATACTGAGACCATACTTGGAGTATTGTGTGCAGTTCTTGTGTTCTCAATATAAAAAGGACATGGAACTCTTGGAACAAGTCCGAAGGAGGGCCACAAGGATGATCAAGGGACCGGAGCACCTCCTCTATGAAGCTAGGATGAGAGAGTTGGGGCTGTTCAGCCTTGAGAAGAGAAGGCTGTGTGGAGACCTCATAGCAGCCTTCCAGTATCTGAAGAGGGCCTATGGGGATGCTGGAGAGGGACTCTTCATGAGGGACTGTAGTGAGAGGACAAGGTGTAATGGGTTCAAACTTAAACAGGGGAAGTTTAGATTGGATCTGAGGAAGAAATTCTTTAGTGTAAGAGTGGTGAGGCACTGGAATGGGTTGTCCAGGGACGTTGTGAATGCTCCATCACTGGCGGTGTTCAAGGCTGGGCTGGACATAGCCTTGGGTGACATGGTTTAGTGTGAGGTGTTCATGGCCATGGCAGTGGGGTTGGAACTAGATGATCTTAAGGTCCTTTCCAACCCTAACTATTCTATGATTCTATGAATACCGATTTACAGCTGCAGATAAACTCATTCCTAAACTTTAAATCACTACTCTAAAAATTTTCTTGAGCTGAAACCATCCTCAGCCCTGTTGTTGTTTAGGTATATTGTCTAACTACAGGGGCACAGGCTCTCTCAGAGGCAATGAGGAAGTGAGTTGAAAACAAACCTTTTAAGCAGATGCATGCATCCAAAGAACTTCAGCTTATTAATAATACCTTGAGCTTTCAAAGAATGAAATGGATAATGAAATTGTGCAAATCATGGTTAAATATTGTAAAGGAGTCAAAAAAAAACATAAAATAAGTGGAAAACAAACAAATAAGCAAAAAAAAAAAAAAGGTTGTTTGGTGACTGATGTTGACTATTTGCCTATGGACATCTGCCTATGGATGTCCTTATCCTCGGGAAGGATGGAAGGCTGAGGAAGGCTGGGGGGAGAGAGGAGGGGAGATGTCAGAGGGCATCCTCTCTACACACACTTTTCCTGGTTTCTCTTTCATAGCATTGGCTATCATACCGCTGTCTGCCACAAAGTCCTCTGAGCTGGTAGAGCCATCCTTACAAAATTGTGACAGGGTAGCTCTAAAGCAGTTTCTTCAAATGCTGTGGACTGGGTACATGAAGAGGCTGTGCAAGGGTCAGATGGTGACTACTGATCACTGAAATATATTTCACTGAAAGCATACATTTCAGTTTGCTCTGATAAATTGAGGTATTTCAGATACCAAGAATGCTAAATGATTCAAGCGGAAAAGAAATAATTGATAAGTTTTACTATGTACAGTGTATTTACAAGTGTTTTACAACTGCTCTAAAACTTTGAAGATGGTACTGACTAGATTTTTTTCTTATTGATTTTATTTTTGTTTGTGAGCCTCAGTTTTCATGTCTCTAATATTAACATATGGTCTGAAATAATTACTACATTCATACAGCTCACTGCAGAAAATAAATGCATTTAAGATGATCCTTTTCAAAGGAAGGAAGGAAGGAGAGAATGCATCCCAGCCTAGGAAGCTTGTTTCTCTCCTGTGAGTGTAAAGGGAGTCTCAAGATATAGCTCTGTCACAAACTCTTGCATCCTGCAGATATCAAGCGTTAGGTCTCTATTGCCATCCTAGACACACTGGAGAGCCTGGAGTTCTCCAGGGTTGAACATCTAATGTCTCCCATTTGCAACATACAACAAGATTTCATTTAAATGGAAAGCTTCAACTCAACTTTACTCAACTTTATAGAACCGGAAAAATTGGTCACTTGATTCAAAATTTTAATTTTTTTAAATTTTATTTTTTTTTGTATCTGTGGTAAATCCAGAAGGCTTCATATAATTCCATTTTAGAATGGGATTTCCAGAGGAATAATATGTGATAATAAAACCCAAATCTCTCAGGACTAAACTGTACATCTTCAGCCAGTCTGTGCTTCCTCCATGTTCTTGCACATAGTTTACTTTAAAAGTGACACAAACAAAAGCAAACAAAACTCTTGCAGGAGTCCTATATCTGATGAGGAAGGTAGAGAAAGCTTAGTTATTAGATGCAACAGGGTTGCTTTTTTTTATGAGGAGGATAGATAATCTTTAGGTGTGGTGTTTGAGTGTTAACATGACCAGAAAAAGCAGTGTGAACTATCTGTTACTTCTCCTTCAGTGGCTACCCTGAAAATTAAGTAGGAAAGGATAAATGGCTGAGAATTTTGGGAACTGCAGGATCACAAGGTTCAAGCTTATCAAAGCACTGCAGTGACTAATTTGATATAATAGTTGAAATTAAGTAAGAAGATATTGCCTGAACAAAATACACAAGGTAAAAAGTAAATTGTGTTTGCTCTAATTAGGTAAATAGTATTTTATTATGGTAGTGTTTGGGTAGGCATTATAAAGCTGAACTGTGAAAAATTAATCTTTGGAATTTTCTAGTTCTATGTTAGCAATTTTACGTGAAAATATGCTTTTCCTCCTTCTTTATCACCTCAAAGTGTATATCTTTCAATAATGATATAAAACCAAAGGAATCGACAGGCTTTGTTTTACACAAACACAGGTTTTTTAATTTTTTTTTCCTGCATTCATGTACACCAAATTACTTTCCCTTTGATTTAAAAGATTTTGTCTAAAATTTTATTTTATTTCAAACCCTGGATACAAAAAGCTCACATTGGAAAGAACTTTAAGAAAAATAATTTTAAGCAGATTGCTTTGGGAATACGTTTCTGCAATTTAAGGCACTTGACAGTTATTACATATTAGAATACCACAACAGTTGCTAGTCCCTTATGCGCCAACATTGTAACCTCATCATAGAAGGCCACAAAATTCACCCTTAGTGAAACCATGCTGCCTGTCAGTAATCACCTCCTTTATTTTAATGTACCTTAGTATAGTTTCCAGGAGTATCTGCTCCATGATCTTGCAGAGCACCAGTGTGAGACTGGCTGGCCTGTAGTTCTTGGATCTTTCTGCTTCAGCTTTTTAAAAATGAGGGTTATGTTTCCATTTTTCTGGTCAGTTGGATCTTCACTGGACTTCCGTGACTTCTAAAATATGATGGACAGTGGCTTAGACATTTCCTTTGCCAGTTCCCTCAGGACCTGCGGATGTATCTCATTGGGTCTCATGGACTTGTGAACCCTCAGGTTTCTTAGATGATGCATCCAAATGGTGGGAGCAGGATGAACTGAAGCTCCCCTCTCCTGGCACCTTTAAAGCCCTCCTTCCCCAACTTGGCAAGCCTATGTGCGCAATACTTCCACTGCGTCGCAGCAACTTCAATTTTGTTACTGAAGCTTTGCAGTGTAACTTTGTGGTTGCACAGATCAATACAGGGTGCATGTGCAGTCAGTCCCATATAGCCAGTGTCTGTCTGAGTGGAAGTTTTGGGGGTTTGGGAAAGTTAGGGTCCAAGTCCTATCCTTGAAAGAGGCACTGCCAAATAGGAATGGGATTCTTGTTATGCCAATGCTTATGTCTTTCTGAGAACCTTTTTTTAAACATAGAAGCTCTTTTAAACAGGGAATCATAAATCATTTAACAGTTGCCATTGTCAGCCTGAGTCTAAACCATTAGCAGAATGTTCATTATAAAAATGACTAGAATTAAAGGGAATCAGAAGATGTGTCAGTTAAAGGCAGGGAAAGGCCAAGTGGAATCTCTCTGTTTAGTAAATGCTCCTTCTTCCTTAGTAGGTTGCAAAAGAGATCGATTTTATGGGGTTTTTGTCTCTTTTTTTCTGAGTACAACCCTGATTTCAGACTATTTCACATGTATATATGATCTGAGCAGCAACTGGGGCAGACAGATTTTTGCTTTTAAAAAAGTGAAAGAAGTTTAAAAAATCTAACATTTAGCAAATGCCAAAACATACTCTGAGCCAGGTTCTTACTTGGTGCTGCTGGGGGTTAGCAGGCTTTGACGTCAACGGAATGGTTCCCATGTCCAGCAGGTGTACTTCCAGCCCACTAGCCCAATGTTTGCACCATAGAGAAGATAAATGAAGACTGTGAGAGCTTTATCTATTTATTTAAGTAAAAAATGTGGTTTTCATGGGTGAGTGCTATAAACTTGCTGGTTGAGTACATGCGCTTAAATAAAAGGCTACATTGTTTGCTCTGTTCAGTATAGTCTGTTAGATTATCAGAGCTGCCTGCTGTTTATCGCAAATACAGCAGGCTTTGTACTTACTCTGACCTTTGGCTCAGAATTCACCCTTTGAAGTGTTCATGTGTTCTCTAGGTTGGACTGAATACATTTTTTTGTGTATAAACAGCCCAAATTTCTTGCTTCAAGTATTTTTTGATGGTCATAATATGGGATGTTTTCTGGCAGCAACAGATGCATTTGGCAAAGTTTATGTCCTTAAATGAGTGAAGAGAACTTATGTCTACATGGTTACTTCTCAAGGCATCCCCAGCACCCACACAGTGCTACAGTTGTGGCAGTATGGGGTTCAAAGAGGCTGATGTGCTTTCTTTATTTTAATGTTTTTTTTATTTGCCTTCAGTAGTCCTACATTTTGGAAGGTTAGATGCAATAAAATGGCTCAAGTGATTCAGGCGACTTTCTGATGACAAGTCTATGGAAGTAAACCTCACACTGTATATTTCTGTAAGGTACAACTTTCTTCTGTGTCTGTCTTCACCCTTCTCCATCTCATAAAATAGTTAATGAAGTATTCCTCTTCTGTTACTGTCAAAGTCTACACCCCTTTCTCTTTTGAAACTCCTCTCTGATATGCTCTTGTCCTTAAGTTTTTGCTATTTGTTGTGCTCAGTCCATGCAGATCTCACCTTCTGAATGACCTTGTTTCTTCCTATGGCTTTTACTCAGTGTAAACATAGTGATTCACATCTTAGTACAGGGTTTTAATGACATAAGATACAGTTTTTTAGCACACTGATCTTCATCAGGATTATGTTCAAAATAACCCTTTGAATTTACTGTTTCATCTTTGTAAATCAGCACCTAGTTACCACAGTCATGTGTGCCATAGCAATGAGAAGTTAAATAATTGACATGGTGGAGCAATGCTCCCAACAGTTTACATCCTTTTGAAATACCAATAGTTAAATGCAAGACATATTTTAGTGCAGGTTGTTTAGGCTGATTTTTCCAACTGCTTCTTTGGTATCTTCCATGGAGGTGGAAAAGCATATTACACCAAAATCTTTCCAGTGGTAACCCCTTCCTTGCTTTACTGATTTCTATGTGTTTTAACCTCTTTTAGTGCTCAGATAAATAAATCCTTTGTTTCAAAGAGTCTCAAATGTTTGGTTGGTGTTTATACAGCCAGGTGAATGACCAGCAGAAAGAAACAGTTCCTTCTTATCCATAGAAACTTTTAAGGAGGCTCAGAACAGCTTAAATCCTTTCTGTTTTTAAACAGAAAGTAAGAACAAGAACTTCTGCAGAAGGAAAGCTCTTTCAGTGTGTGTGTGTCAAGTGGTTTCATTTGTTTTTCAGACTTTTAAACCTTTAAAAACGTTCTGCTCTGATAATGTTTCTGTATTCACAAAGTCTTCAGTTTCCTACTGCTTACTGCTGAATTTAAAAGCTTCAAGAAATTGCAACAGCCATTCTCTAGAGTATCTTTCTACATCCTTCTCCTTGTTGTGGTTTCAGTTGGCATAAATATTTTATTTCCTAGTAGCTGGTGCAGTGCTGTGCTCTCTATTTATGATAAGAATAATGCTGATAACACGCTGATGTTTTAGCTGTTGTTGAGCAGTGCTTACACTAAGTCAAGGACTTTTCAGCTTCTCATACCACCCTGCCCGGGAGGTGGATGGAGGTTCACAAGAAGTTTGGAGGGGACACAGCAGGAATAGCTGACCCCAACTGACCAAAGGGTTATTCCATAACCTATGATGTTGTGCTGAACAAAAAAATGGGGGGGAGCTGGCTGGGAGGGGGCAGCCCACTACTTGGGGACCTGCTGGGCATCCATTACTGGGTAGTGAGCAATTGCATTGTGCATCACTTTTTTTATATACTCTTTTGGCTTAAACCACAACATTTCTTTCTAGGTGCCCACTGTGGGTCTCAGAGGGTTGAGACAATGACAGATCTGATGAGAACATGTTAAAACGAATTTGTTAAGAGCATTCATGGTATTAGTTTAATACTTGCAGATCACAATGTTGTTCTCAGGGTTGAACCATGTAATCTTTTACTGTAAATGTTCCCTGTCACTCTGTTTATCACCTTTGGAGTGGGGGTTAAGGTTATCATTTTGCCATACTGTGTAATGATGGTTTATGATATGATAAAATTCCTGGTTGTGAGACTAATCCCGTATTTGTACTCAGCACTTCTGCCATCTACAAACATCAGGAACCATCCTTTTGAAACTATTAATAATTACACTTTATGTTTTCTCCTCGAAGACTCAATCCATGGGGAGGACACTTCCCTTGTTTTCCCCTTCTTCTAATGTAATTACAATCACGGAATGCTCTCTTGAGAATTTTGAATATCCATGGGATGTTCAAAACCAGCATGTTCCAATTGCTGTGTCTCCTGCACATGTTTCAGGGCTTAAGGCTAAAGAACTATTTAAGAATACCATCCAGAGATCTGCCTCCAGACTGGACACTTATGAGTGGTAGGGTGTGGGATAGTATGGACAAGTGCCTAGGACAGTGGGCACCTCTCAGAGTTTTGGAACTTCACCCCTGAACAATTGAAAAATCCAGAAAACTAGTAAAATATTTGGAAAAACTATGCTGCTACCCTGGCTATACTATAGAGAGACACAAACCACTGCAACGTTCTTGGGCCTGACCCATGCCTACTGAGCCCTGCTCAACAATATTCAGTACCCTCAAGGAGGAAAGAAGGTCTCTGGACCTGATGGCAAGACAAGATATATTGCATCTACTCCAACTTCTATGACAGGCACTACAGCTGAACCAGAGAACCAGCCCATGCCAGGAACAGTTGCCCTTATAGAAAAGGAAAAATATTGAAAGACACAAGCTCTCAGTCTCTGTAGGCAACCCCTGTCAGGCATTAAAGAAAAGTATCCTTTCACGGAAGATGTTAAATGAAAGCGTACCTCCATGGAGAATTGTACCCAGTACCTGAGGGAATCAGCCATACTGGAGGTGATGTTTGATGCCCTAAACAATGAGCTTGGAGTGGAAGCTTGTACAGAGCACACAATCACTGTATGACAACTCGTTGTCAATAATGACCATGCAAGGTGGAGAAGAAAAAATAGTGGATGAATTGGCTGGCCAACTCCAGCAATATGAAGGGAATCTCTTTCCCTCCTTAGGAGATTGTGTCTTGGCTGTGGAGAAACTGTTTTGGGACTTTCAGCAATTCAAAGCAATTCGAATTCTTACTGTTCACCTGTACAGTCCAGTATTTCAGCTATTAGGAGTAAGCCTTTGTCATGGGTTCAGCAGCAGCAGTCATTTTTCTTTAAGCAGTAGCTGGTGTAGCACTGTGTTTTGGATTTTTA
>JASSUY010024769.1:0-16301 GCA_032466535.1 Forpus xanthops
CATTTCCCCGGGACTGGGGAAGAAAGAGGGGGGGGGGTGCACAGAACTGTTTGAGGGGCCTCAAACTACGACAATCACCCTCCCACATTAGCCACTAAATTTAGAAGGGAAGCTGAAGATGTATTCAGATTTCAGGCATGTATGAACATGCCATCATCTTTGTCCTCAGCAATACCAAATTCACACTTCCAGGTCTTTTCTATGTCTTACTCACTCAGCCTTATATCAGTCAAGTCAAGGAATTCACATAGCAATGTCGATCCTTTCATCAACTTTACACATCTCCAAAGCTGTAAAATATTCATATTTCCAAGTGAGGATTTATTCCTGTTTTGTTCTAGCTGACATCCTTTTGTCACAGGTCTTATACATTTTTGCCTAGGTGAGCCCCAAAGAGTATGCAGTGACTTAATGAGGAGATCAATTACTGTTCATAAGAAAAGATACTGTCTCTTTAAAGGTTATTTGAAGGTTGATTGCTATCTTATTGCTTATATCCTGCAAATCTATTCAGTCTTATGAATGAATTTGACCTTTTTATACTTACTGGGGGAAAAAAAAACAGAACAGAAGTTAATTTAGAGCTCTATAATGCAACACTTTTTCCCAGAGAAATGAAAGGGCATTCAAATCGATACCTGCACAATAACACTCTGATGAATGTTTGCACCCAATTTTCTCATTTTGCTAACTTGAGATTGGGCATTTTGAATAGTTCTCAAAGAACATATTCTTTATGTGCTGTGAAGTATGTGGTATTGTGTCCAAACAATGCTAGAGGATAATCATTATAGGAGTGTCACTGGGCCTGAAAAGGTCAGTTAGTTAGAAATGTCAGCTTTCAATGCAACTATGCTGGACCTTCAGATGTAAGGATCCAATTAAAGGGACATGCCAAGGTGCATGGAAACATCATGGTGACCCATAATAATAATAAGGTATTGTGGAAAAGCTTGATATTTTTCTTCAAAAGTAATGGATTATCCTTTAGAATATCTTCTCTGTAGTCTTATTTTGACTTTGCAAATATCACTTATTCTACATGTATTCAAAAAAAGGTCATTTTTTTTTAAATGCAAAGGTAGGGATGAAATGGCCTTACTAAAAGTAAATACTTTGCAACTAAATGGGAAAAGATTCATGTGTCATTACAGGATCAAAAAAGTGTCATTTAAATAGATCACAAACCTGTGATATTTGAGATGGATATAGATGGTGTTTGGGGAGGCTGACAGCGATAGGTCAGGGAACAAGCAGAAAGATCAGGGTGGACTTATTCTTTTGAGATACATGAGTGAAGACTGTCTTCGCAGGGAAAAGATGGTGGAAACAGCATCACTGTTCAGTGAGTATGTACCAGTCATTATTCCAGCAAATGGAGAGGAGTAAGTAAGAATTAGGAAGGTTCTGATCTGCACAAATGAGTAATTACAAGCAACAATATTATTTCTCCTTATCACAGCAAATGGAAGTTCTTAGCGCCTTTAGATACAGTAAAGATGAGCAATTGGATACAGTAAAACTTCCTAATTAGCCTCAGGACAGCTGAAACCAACTAATGGCATGCAAAAAAAAAAAGTCCTTATTTTCTCTGCTCTCTGTTAGTCCATTAGCCTGCTGAGGTCTCATCGAGTCTAGAACAAACTTCTTCCTGTAGTTTTCAGGTTCAGCTAAGACTGACAACATGGGAATTTCCCTTTCTGCTGAGACTTTAGCATATGTTTGTATGGTAGAGAAATTCCTGTACTGTGGGTTCAAAAAACCATTTGGGGTCTATTGCCTAGCTGAGCAATGAGGTGCTGGCCCCCTAAGTTATTTTAATATTGTGGGACAATGGCTGGATTAATACACAGCATCTTAGTGATATGAGAAATAGTTCCACTCCATCACTGAGCATTACCAATTATTACTGGAAAGATAAATAATTTATTTCTCTATCATGTTTCCAAATAAAACAGCATGTGAAGCTTCACCAACAAACATGGACAGTAATTATGTTAGGCTGTTTGAAAACTCAAACACTATCCCTTGACACATACTTAGACAAAATCAATGTACCCTTAATTAATAAGTACTAGCAAAAATAGTACCAGAGTTTTAGCAGCAAACAACTTTCTGTCACATTTTATTACCTTGCATCATTTTTACTCATACCTGTCTTATAGCTTCATGACTTCGAGTTCATATTATTTTCATGCTTCAATTAGAAAGAAGTAGATAGCCAGACTATCCAGGAAGGTAATGGAAAAGTCCTGTAGCAGGGCTTAGTGGTGGAATTTATAGTTAAATGAAACTTTGAAATGTACCATAAAACTTCTCCTTCCTTCACGTACTTTTACTTGGGGTCTTATAAGCAGTAATATGTAGAAATGCAGAACTTAATCAGCTAAAAAATATAGCAAATCCCACATATCACTTTATGCAATGCCAGGAAAGTAGAAATATATTTTCCTAACCAGAGGAAATTAACTAGGCAACAGTCCTATATCCATAATTTAAAGCAGTAAAATATGTATGGCAGAAACTAAAGCCACCTTAAAAGAATTCAGGGTAGCAGTATATCATGGATTAATGAATTGAGGACACTTTTAGAGCATGCAGCACTGATGATATTAAATCAGGGAGAATATTTCACCACATAAATGAGTCCGATAAATACTTCTAAAATCAAGGGTTTTTTTCTCTTGTTTAAAAGTATAAAAGCTTAAAGATTTGGGGAAAGCACACAAAAAAGCCGTTAACATTTCTGATCAAATCTCAATGCCACTTCACAGAGATTAGGAGTATCTTGCTCTGTCCCTGCATGTAAACCTCTACTGTGGTCAGAGGAAAATCTAAGCAACCAAAAGGCAGGAATTATGGAGTCAGCTCTTACTCTACTGCACTGAAAACAGAATGAAAGAAACTTAAAATACTTTATATTCCACGCTGTAGCCAAGCCGGGCACTATAGAATATTCAACTACTCCAGGTTTTTTAAATGCAATCAATTTATTGCTGCCAAATGTAGTAGGTTTATATACACCTGGGAAACATGCACCTATGGTGCTGATGAATTTCTCCTGACGTTGCACTCATTTCAAGAGAATGTTATTTTAAATTGGCAGTAGAGAGACTGGTAGAGAAGGATAAAGCCCTGAGGATAGCTGAATCAAAGAGAATTTCAAAGGAATTTTCCTGATGGTTCTTGGATAATATCACATGTTAGCTACTTTCAAAGCCAATAGTTTCCAACAAACTTCCATTTATGGTATCAATTATTAAAAAATACTTCAGTGGGAGATGAACTTACCTTACTGAGAGGAGAAACTGGAAAGCTGTATTATTACCGTAAACACAGGAGATGCAAAAGCTTTATCTCCATGGAAAAGCTATGGAAACAGGGGTATTTTATTTGCAGATATTGAGCGGTTACCACTAAATGTGATGTGATTGTATGCGCATGTTCAATGCATTACAGGAACACAGCCACGTAAAAATTCAGGGCAGATCCTCAGCTCCTCTGTGCAGCAAGGCCAAATTAAACCACCTGAAGATTTAGTCCTAAAATCGACTAGCAGAAATGTTGAGGAACCATTTTGGATCAAATTCAGAGGTAAAACTAAGTTTAAAGCAAATTTAAATTATCCAAACTTAAACCTCATTATGCCCCACTCCCTGCCAGCACGTCGCTGCCAGCTACTAATCAAGTTTTAACATCCTTCCCCATCCCACTGCGCACATCAGCTCTGACTCTGGCACCCTGAACCACACAGCATGTTACAAGTAATTGTAACTCACGTGTCAAGAGGCAAGAAGAAAGGAGTGTGGCGAGAGCACTGATAGATTTAACTTAACATTCCTCCAGCTACTCAGCAGTAACACAGAGCAGTGAACTCCCTCCACATTTTACATGGGTGTCAGCAACTTCAAAGGAATATATTTGAGCATGAGGGAGTCTGGCTCACTCCCAGCTTATGCATCATTTGTGTCTGGCTGTTTCTGGAGACCGGCAGTAAAGCAAAAACTTCCTCCAGTTTGGGGCACATTGTAGAGATTTCCATAGCTGTTTTCTTAGGAGCACTGAAACAGGTCAGCTCTGTATGTTGCATAAAGAAGTGCAGCTGGAGCCGCAACTCTCATCCTCTGTATTCCTTCCTTTTTCTTCCCTTACCCCTCCACTTCCCATTTTTTTCCAGTGCCATCAGTCCAGGTCACATATTAATAATCTATGCCTGTTCGATTTAACACAAAAAATGTGCTTTTAAATCAAGCACCTGCTCAGACAGGTTCTGCAGTGCCACATGCACATTTCTCAGTGTTTGGAAGCTACCTGGAGTAAGGCAATAGGCAGGGTGGGTATTCAGGCCACAGGGAACAGGCGCTGCTACCCTACTCATTGGTGATTCCCACGGAACCATGCAACAGCCCTGGCCACAACAAACAGCATTGACTGCCATGAGGTAATGTTAAGGTTTCCATGATGCCACAAACTGCCATTTCACAACACCTCTTAACTGACATTAATGACATTCTTTTACCTTGCAATTAGTCTCATTAATTGGTTGATGAATTTCTGGAACTTTTTTTAATGGCATATGGAGAAGAGCTACTGTAATACCAGCAAGGTATCACCAAGTGACTCTTGACTAAACATACAAAAAAGAGCTTGAGAATTTCACACACACACAAAACCAAGACGGTATTCATCATGACAGAAGTGTGAATCACAGAGGTCACCTTTGGTTTTGAAGTCCTTTGTCTATTGTTACAATTAAGCAATAGGGCTTTGGTGGCTGATACTGCTTGTGACACATGGAGGACTTCCACACTATAAATAAGGCTAAGTGACCTCCTCCACAAATGAGGGCTGCCTGCCTGCGGCAAGGTGGAGAACAGGAACAAGTCCCAAAGGATTAACAGGTGCAAATAAATAACCCAGTCCCTAATTTGAATCAGTATATTAAGGGATGACAGCGATTATAGCTGATCTCAGCCATCATAACCAATAACACAACCTCATAAAAGCAGACTTCTGATATCAGATCTTAAGGCTAGGATTCAAAGAATGGCATATTTTAAAGCTGCAGCCTCCAAAGAGAGATAAAAGCCTCAAGACTATAAGTTACTTCATTGCTATATTTATAGGGCCCAAACTAGACCCTTTAATCCACAGGTTGACATTTTCTAATCCTACTAGGAATTAAGTGCCTAACTTTTCCAGCCTCTTTGAAATTCCCAGCTTGAGGTTCTTAGGTAAGTTTGGCCTGATCTAGCATCAGGCTTCTTTTGAAAATACCTTCACTGAAAGCAAAACTGCAGGCACTCAATTATAGAAGCGTGACACAATTTCTTTTTTTCCTATGTAGCTAATGATTGCAGATTTTTGGCTAAATATCAAAGGGCAAAATGTACATTTTAGGGAGAAAAGCATCTTATAGAAAGCATTTTTCCCCCCTTTTAGTGTATAGTCTGTCTACCTACACAGTTATTGAAACCTGGTTTGATCCTTCCAACTAATTGCTCTGTTGATTTAGTAGACTGCTTTATTAAACTGAAAGATCTGAAATAATAGCTACTCACTATAATCATATCTATGAACAAACTCAACTTAGTCATCCCTTTCACTGTTCCAGTCAATACTGTATCTGAAATTACGAGAAAGGTATCATAAATGTGCTTTATGGAAAAGTCTTGTATTTATTCTGGTCCCCAACCCTCTTTTTCTCTTATTAAAACAGAGACTGTGGACTTTTAGTGCCCTTATCCAAGATCTGAGTGTTTAATATGATTAAGACCTTCAGAGGTTTGGTTTTTTTCTTTTTCCTCTAGAAATAGGGAATGCTGAAGATAGGAAAAATGAAAAATGCGCCATCTTTGTCCTTGAAGTTAGTCAGAATAGTGACAACGGCTGTATCACAGTGTATTGTTGCTTTTATCAGCAAGTGCCCTGAGCATACATTAACATAATTGCAAACTGCATGAAAAGTGAACATGCAAAAATGTGATGCAATTGCCAATAGCCTCAAACATCTGGCCCAACAAAGTGTTCCTCCTCCTTATTTTAATTCTTGTTATTTTAACAAGGTTAGTGAAGGAGAAACCATGTCACAGATTATATCTACATTTAGAGTGTCAGAACAATTATTGATGCAAAATTGTTATCCAAGCAAACATGTGTCACATTCTGTTCGCTTCCCGTAACACCTGTTCCTTTCACTAACACATTATTCCCAGTTAAAGCCAGAACTCGTTAGGCCCAGTTAAATCCAACCTGAAAGCTTAATATGTACATACATCTGAAAAATTGGAAAAGTTAACCAGAACATAGCATCACTCAAGCACGGTGTACATCTGAAGTTGGTGGGCAGCAAACTTCTGTAGCAGCTAATGGAAATAAAAATGGCAATAAATTAAAAGCCATCCAGCCTTAAGTGCTGAGATCAAAGAAAAGTGCTATCCAAACTACCTGCATTTCAATCATGGGGCTGAGACCTTCAGAACTCACTGTATCAAAGAGCTCAATGTTTTCACAATGGAACACATTTTGGGTTATCACAGTAGGCAAATGATAAAAGCCATTATGAAGCAGATCACTTAAGGCACTTTAATTCTACCCAAGTATTTTCTGACCTGCTTTGGGGTTCTCTGCCCCCATCCTGGACCTCCTGTTTCTCACCACATGCACAGAGGGCCACCATCTCCTTACCCCCGGAACTGCTCGCTTTTGCCACCAAGGAAAGCCAAACTCATATTTCTGTGATACTTGAACACACATAGCAAATTCGAGGGCATCTGCCCTGCAGATATACCACTAACTGTAACCCCAGGAGGCTTAAAGAAATATCAGCACTCAAATTCATACAGTAAAGGTCTGAAAAGGCAGCTCTGTGAACGGATAACTGCCCGGGGCTTTGCCAAGCACAATATAGCTGTCACTTGTTATTATGTGAAAGATTTTCTGGGGAACAGTGTTTTTCATTTTGCATGTCAGAGACAGGGGAAAAAACACATTTAGACAACCATCTCTTTAAGGAAAGAGAAGAGAGCCATGCGGTAGAGCTCACTTACCAGGGCTGGTTATTGTCAAGAGGTCAAGCTGCCGTTTCTGCTGAAAAACAAATTATAAAAGGAATTGTTAAAAGGGGACTAATTTTAGTGGGTCAGCTTAGACCTGCAAAGGAAGTGTTCTGACATTTATAGCAGAATTAATTACAAGATACATAGCTCACAGTAACTCTTTTGGATGGGATCCACATGTACTTTATGATGAAGAAAAACCCCTTGCTCAGTCCTTTTAATGTGTTTTTATTTGCACTTATAAAGTGTTACTATTTCTTTTTTGGAACTTGAAATGGATAGCTGGAAGCACAGATGGACCGATATATTTATAAAAGTGATTTCTGATTCCACAGGGAAGGAGACGAGGAACCAGACAAGAAACTCAAAGTTCTTTATTCATATCAATCACTGACTCATAGCCTGTATGTGATCAAACACAATTATATCGCCTTGGGGGGAACCTTTCAAAGACATGTAAGAGGATCTAGACAAACTCAGGACTGATAAAAGGAAAGCTTCTTTTCATGCTGAGTGCATTCAGCTCATAGATCTCATTGCCACTGGATATCCCTCACCCCAAAAGCTTGCCAAACTTGATCATCACTGGATATTTATACAGACAGCAGAATATGGGGAGTTATTATGGCAAATAAGTTTAAACAGAAAAGTGGTTTCTGGAACTGCTGCAAACCTCCACAGGGCAAATGAACCTTCTACCTGGAACAAGTTATTCCGCCAATGCCTTTGTGATGGGGAGATGCGTCTGATGCTCCCTTTCCCCTTGTAACACATAGCCAAGGCTCTTGCCTACTGCATGGTCCCACTCATAGGCGACCTCCCCACCTCTGTAGCCTGCCACTGAAATTCTTGTGGTCCTAGACCATTATCATCCCTTTCTACCTTTCTGTGGGCTGACAGCTTTCCATCATCAGCAGGGCTTTCCCCATCACACAAACTGTTACCTCTTCTTCATAGTACTTCTAACTTACTGTCTTCTCCCTAACTTTGCCCAACATTAGTGTGTCTAGCTAGCATTGAAGATTATACTGTCCAGTTTAATTTCTCTCCCCTAATTTGCTCAATAATGTCTGTATTACTTTCATTTATTGTCAGCCCTATTGATCTTTTTCTAATCTAATTCTCATCACTGCATTTACTGTATTCCATAGGTGACAGCTGAAAGTCCTTGAGGAGGAAACATTAACTTGGTATTCCCTACTGTGAACACTCTTCCTTGGAAATTATGACTGATGAAACTCCTTTCCAAACCCATAATTTCTTTATACGTAAAGCTTCACTGGCTAAAGTATATGGACACAGTTGATCATCCACTGAATATACTTCAGCTCTATGCCCAACAGTGAATGTGGCCTGCTGATTGGGATGTCAAGCTGAAAAAAACACATTTTTGAAACCTTCCTGGTCTTCAGTACTTTAACTCTTGTACAGCACAAATCATATTTGTGAGAAAATGCACTCCTGTCTGTTTTCATAGGTACTCCTTATTCTTTTAACTCTGCTAAGTCATCCTGAGTATGACTTTAGCAGTGTGCTTGATCACACTTGCTTTATTATAAAATACTAAGGCCAGTCTATGCCAAGCCTTTTTACAGGTGTGCCAGGGTAAAGGCGTAAGGGAGCAGAAGACCCTGCTGCTGCCTTGGGTCACCTTGACAGGAACCATTCAGAAATGCTGTCCCTACGCTGTGGGGTCTCATCCTACCATCCTTTCCCAGAGAGCAATAAGGCAAAGCAAGCAAAGGACCCACAACCCCAGTGGGAGGCATAAGACGAAATATCTCCTAATGAGCTAAATTTTATATAGAATCTCTGCCTTAATCCTGATTTATATGTACAATGCTGTGAAATGCCACGGCTTAGGACCCACTGGGCCAAAAGCTTTGCTTATATTTCTCAGCACAACTGGAACTCCAAATGCTGTATATCTAACGAACAGCTAGCACAGAAAATACATACCCAAAACCTATACTCTTTGAAAACTTCTCTACTGGGAAAAAAGGTGGAATATAAATATCCTGCATCAAAGAACGTTGAAAAATGTAGAAATTTGGAATAGAGAGAAAGGCATGTAGCTCAAGTGGCCTAAGGTCCTGACTTGAGTCTATTAGCTAGAGTAAAAATAAACATTAAAAAACAGAAACAGCTTAACTTGATACTATAGGAAAACAAAAACATATAGAATAGGCTAAACAAAATGGGAAATAAAATGAAATTATTACATGTCAAATGTTCAGTTTATAACTTTTTACCTGTTTGGACTCTGCCTTCAAGCTGGTTTTGGAAAAACAAATTAAACTCCAGAACCAAGAAATCTTTGTGCATATGCTAAACTTTAAGCTCAAGTTATTTCTCTGACTTCAAGTGGAGCAGCACTGATCTTTTGCATCTAACACCTAACTGCTGCGAGGGATTTGAAATGCCACCAGGTTCTTGGCACTGGCTCCACCCAAGCGCTCCAGGCTGGAGCACGGTGGTTGCTGCCTGCCCAGTGCACCGAGAGAGAAAATATTTCTCTGCTCTAACCTTCAGCGGACCTTGAAGAATTTTCTCTCATTCAGCTCAGCAAGCGAAGTTTGTGCACACTCACCCAAGCCCTGGAGAGAAGGAAACAGCAACGTGCATTCCAGAACTGTGCATTTAAACATGCGAAAATGCACTAATTATGGATCCAATCACTTTCCGGAAATTTAAGCCTGCTCTCAGATCTCAGGGGCTAGCTCTCTGCCATTTCCAGGGCTCAGCTGGATGCAAGCAGCCTAGTAACTAGATGGATTTTTTTAAAGAAAACCCATACAGACATGCTTATGGGTAGCTATAAAAGCAGCAGAATTTGAATTTAAAGAGAGAGATGTTACAAGTGTCACAAAGATTAATAAAATAATTTCATCAGAAGTACCATGGCTGTGGGGCTTTATATATTCACTTCTCCCTTCAGTGCGGAAAGATGCAAATTGCAGCTGTTGGCCCCTTCCAGCATGCTCTTTCTCTCCGTTTTGACAGCTTTCTTGAAAGGCTCATCTCACAAGACGTCTGGCTTTTTTGTGTTCTGCCTTTAGTAATTTTCCACTTCTCAAACACCTGCCCCTGCAGAGGTGCGTAGGACTATCCCAATATTCAGGTAACCTCCTGTCCCAAGAATTACTTAAAACCTGAGCAGTGAACCGCAATGACCATTGTCTCTGGTCAGTTAAAAAGTGGAAGTCTCATGTATTACTAAGGCTGTGTTTCACCTACGTTACCAAAAAGGTGTTCCATGAGAAACACTAAACCGATTTCCACAGCATCAGCCGTAGTTTATAGGAGGCAAACTGAATGATCTCCTGCATCACCACAACCTCTCTACTGCTATAATACTGTGTAACCCTTAAGGGGCAGCATCTTCATTTTCACTTTGCTGGCTATTTGAAAGCCCAGTGGCAGGAAGAGGCCAGTGATAATTCTGCCCAACGGCAGTGAAGATGCCAGGCTTCCCACCTCGCCCAGTTTTCTATCCTTGGTACTACCCATAGGCAACATCACTACAGTGGATTAGCACTCTGCAGCAAACCTGCAGCAGATCGTGTTCGCTTCCACAAAATTAGCACAATCTTTAATTAATGCAGTAAGCACTGATGAGTAACAAATCATATTAAAACACAAGGAAGGCAAATTTTTAATAAATTAAGCATTGATTCACTCAATAAATATTAATCTACTGAGCATCAAGAATTCATTGCATTTTAGAAAACCAGCTGAAAAACAGCACTGGTGAGTTGGTCTGAAGTGTGCAGAATGGTCCCGGTTCACCTATAATATACACTTAGTTTTAACTAATTCCTTAATTTATCAAGTTAAACAACTTGCCTGAAAGTTATATCTGGATTACTATTCCACAGCAATATGCAATTTTCTTGACAGAGATTCTAACTCACCCCTTGGATCACTTCCTAAATTTATCTTAGTAACTTCTCTCTGATTACCTCCTCTCTCTTCCTTGATGCTGGTGGTCTTTAAAATATTTGCTGACTGGTGTAATTTAATTGTCACCTCAATTAACTCAGCTAGAGTTGCAAAACTAGAAAAAAAAATAAATTACAGGGGGATGTAAATTAACTCATTCATTTAAGTTTAGCTTATCTAAGAGATGTTCTTTCACACTTTGCTCTCTGCAGAGTTCCTCCAACCTTATATAGATGTGGGATGTGCTACACTTGCTTCTACTCTTATCTACATATTAGCAAAAGAGAAGGAGAAAAAAACAGATGCAAAGATGCCCCATGAGACTGATATGGACCTGTTTCTGTAGCAACCGATGATTTTCTTCTCATGTAAGAATGAGCCTAGTCATATCTAATTCTGAATGTATCTGGGCCTCACTTGCCAGCCAAAGCTATGTCAAGTATAAAGTCAATATAGTCAGAAAGAGTGATAAAAAAAGGCAATTATAAAGTCATCTTCCCACTCCTGCACTCCTCCTTCAGCTAGGATCTGAAAGATATCCTTACCCCTGCCTTCCGTACCAGCACATCATCTCCAAGTCCCCAGCATCCAGCAGAACTGGTAAGCAGAGACTGAGGTATCAGCCAGATACCCAGGTATTGCATACATGAGGCTGATGTGCTGGAAGCTCCTTCGGCAGACCCATGCACCTACATCCTAGGAGACAGTATGCTCTGGGAGGGTTTCTCTAGGTCTCAAGGGCATCCATACCTGCCTTGCTCTAAGTCTCCATATAAAGGTCCTAAGGTCAGAGTTGAGTTAACTTTAGCTTTAGAACACTCTTTTTTGGGATTGTGCCATTTTGTGGGCAATATTTTCTGCAGTTATGAACCCAAAGGCAGGCTGCCCATCTCATCAACATCTCATGCCACAGACTACCCACATGAAGGTAGAATTGACTTTCTGGGACCACAGGAGGACTTTGTCTGCCTAAATATATTTTACCCAGCCTGGTCTCTGCTATTGACCTCTCCCACCCAATTTTAATGTGGTTTGAGCAGGTTAAAATTTGAAATCAAGTGCATGACTTTTTTTCTTTTTCCTTTTCCTGGAATCTTTGCCGAACATAGTTACTAATTGTGCCTTTTCCCCTTTAACTTCCAAATTAGCTCCTCTTTTCTATAAATAGACAGTGTTGCCATAAGAGTAATTGAAACCAGTGGATCTTCACACTATATAAAGCCAAGCATGTACTGAAGGCTAAATTTCACATTTCTATGGCCTTTATTATTGCTACACTCTGTAACATCAATGCTTTTGAAAGCTATTCTCTAACATGTCATGAAAGCACTCAAAAGTTCAGAAAAAGATCAAAGAGCTCCAAATGTGCACATTGACATGCTGTGGATGGCACAACATGACTGCCCAGAAGCATCACCATAAGCCTCTTCGGTTTTGCACTGGAGGGATTTACAGTAGAGTTGGAGGGAGAAGTTGCAGAGAGGGAGAGGATAAAGTTTTTGCCCCATCCTTCTGCATCAGTACCTGAGAGTACAAAGGTGACAAGCTGCGCACCTCAGTATTTTCTAGTCCTATGCAAAAGATGCCCCTGTGAGAGAGGAATGTATCCCTTCTTTTAGTTGTTTGTCGTTGGACATTTGGAGAAATATTCAGGGCTAATCAACATGTGCAAAAACTTTCTAATGAAGGCTTAAAGGAAGGTGCTCAAAAAAAGTAAATATAACTCAGCCAGTGCTTCCCACCTGTCCAGTTTCTCAAATGCAAGTTTCCCTACTTGTATTCTCAATTTAAGAAATGACCCCAATAAGCTACTAATTCAAATCCTGTTAAAATAGATAAGTCAATGATTTAAAGCTGCTGCTATTTTTTTGTTGTTTTTTGTTTTAAACAATGTTATGTCAAGCAATACTCTTTTCTTTCCATCTTGAAATCACAGGATTTTGTTCTTATAATGAAGCAAAATCTCACATTTCTTACATCCTTTATGATTATCTGCTGAAGTTTCCTGCTATAATGATAAAATGAACCAGTCAGCTTGTTGACACTTGACTGAGATTCAAGTAAATTGCATCTGCTATAGCCTCCTCTGTGGAATCAATTATTGATAATATAGGTGTGGAAGAACGTTTCTAAAATGGTTTGGGATATATTATCGCTCATGCTAAGAGCTATAATGAGCATTTTAAACCATTTTAACAGTGACCTCTACAGACATCTGATTGTTGCAATATTTGGTAACTCAATTCTCGTTTAGAATCAAAATCAAGTCCAAACGATCACAGACAGTGCCAAACCATTAAGCTTCTTTACTCATCCTTCCAGTTCACATATTTTTCTACTTAATATCTGACACCTGCATATTTCTTTCCCAAAACCTAAGTGCCAAGGATACATGACACTATTTTTCGGAAACTGCTAAACAAGTACCTAAGACCTCTCCTTCTCCCTGCTTTGACTATTCATCCCAAGAACACAAGACTCATGCAATATCTTCTTACAGTTCTATTGTGCTCAAATGCTATTTGGAAAGAACTTTAACACAATGAAGGTTAAGAAATATTGAAAAGCCATGTGAGGTGTCTTTGGACAGACATACAAACACTCTGTAATATATATGTATGTAGTACGTATGACTGTAGTAGTAGGCCACAGCCCCAAAACCCCGGTGTGCAGATTACTACCAAAAGGAGTAGATTGGTGCCCAAAGCAACAGCCATGGGAGGCTGAGCAACCTGAGTTCTGCATAGCAGAGGCCATTTGAAATGTGCACACTCAATTTTATTGGTCACAAATTCACAGTCTGTTCCACGTATTCTTGAGTGACATCTGCTGGTGCTTTATCTATAGGTTGTCTTATTTACATATACAGCACTCATAAAGATAGTATCCAAATTCTTACTGAACCACAAGAAAAGCCCATCAGTCCACTATAAATATTTACAATCATACCAAGAAGTTGTTAAGACTATCTTATCTTTGGAAAGAAAGAGAGGAGGAACAAACTGCTTTGGAATGAACTGATGCTTAACTTCACCAATGAGAGTTATGATGACAAAAAGCCTCTTTCTCTATTGCTGCTTATGTAAAATAACTGTCCTTATGCATCTCAGTTAACCCACATGAAGGGAAATTCACAGCAACTTTATGATTCCATGATATACACTATGCATATACAGTGTATCTTCTCAGATGTATGTGCAAAGGACATCCTTGATTAGTTAACAACAGTCTCTTTTTAACCCAAGTTAAAATATGGGCAAGCAATTTCAATCCCTTCATTGAACACAACTGACCATAGACTCAGCTCTCAGTTTCACAGGCTTCTATTCTTATTAATTCAAGCCTGAAATACTGAGGCAAATTGATGCACAGGTAGCCCATGCTCTAGTTACTCTGCAGCCTGTGACTATGTGAGTATATACAGTACATACACAAACACTGTTATTTGTGGCCCAGTAAAGACAGAAGAGAAAGAATGGACGATCTAGCCAATACTTTTCCTAAAAAGCTTTGGGTCTTCAAAAAATGAAGGAAAAGAATCAGGCCCATTCCTCCAAAGTCTGACCCCACCTCCAGGTTAGAATCAAGCCTCTTTGTAGTTTCACAATCAAGAAGGTGACTGTGGCTATGCGCATGTTTTAAATGAAGCATATGTACTTACACAGCAAGGGTTCAGAATCTACTCATTTCACAATTTAGCTCAGCATTTTAAAGGATTTGTTTTGGTAACAAACCACCATGAAAGTTTTTCATACTTTGTCATATTATTATGCAAATTGCAGAGCTGTGGTTATAATCCTGTGCTTGTGACATCAATTACTTAATGCCTATAGAGATTACCTTAGTGCCACAAACAGCAGATTATGTCTTAAAGAAAGAACATAGTAGGCAGCAGGAGCTAATAAACTCCTCTCTTTAAATGTTATTTATTTTGAAAAAAAAAGAGTAAACAAGGACAGGTAAAGCTATGCAGACCACACACAATGCCATTAACAACCAAGCTCTATATACATGCAGAAGGCCTTAGGCACTTCGAAGACATTCTTTAGTTGTGAATTCCTCTCTTAAGTCTTAGGATGGAAAGGAGCAGCATTACAGAAAGCAATTACGAACTTTGAAAGTCCATCACTTGGGGAGGGGGGGTGGGGGTAAGGAACAGTGTTCAATGATGTTTAATTAGAAACAAAGCATATCTACCTATACCAGTAATAGGATATTGACTAACTAGCCACTGTTTATGGGTTATTTTAGATAACAGACAAGACAGATTAAACCCCAACGTATGCAATTTTAAAACTAAACATGCAGTTGTAGGGGCCTATGATCATGCAGTAAGTGAGGCACAAATCCAGAGATTTATAACCCTGCTCTCCCCCATTTGGACCTTGAGATTGAACTTCAGTTGCTTATGCCAAATTATGAGTGCTCTGACCAGCAGATCATTTCTCCCAAATCCTCTTTTTGTGTATATAACTCATGGAATATTTATTGAAACTGGGAGCTGAGTACCAATCTCCACATCCAACCAGTAGTTTAGCTACCAGCTAGCAGCAGTTGTCCTACTCTCTGCATGTTAACTAATTTAACATGCCAGAATAGCCAGCACACCGATGGTGAGAAGGTTGACTTGGGCTTCAAGAAAATACTCTTTTGAAATAAATGTAATTCCTCGAAAAGAGAAAAAACAACCCAGAACCTGGAACTTTGAGAGAAGGCTCCTGAAACCTAAGAATTTTTTTCAGTAGAAGAGTCATTCTTTGTAGAGAAGTAAAATACCTTTTTGTTTGAGGAGCAGCATGTGTTTGCACTCATATTGGCTTCTGCTCTGTATTAGAATTCTGCTTAAGGCAGCACTTAACGAGAAAACAAAGCTCTAAATTACAGCACTGACATGATCCACTTCCTAAAACACCTAAGCACAGTCAAAAGAAACATCTTCAATAAACTTTTAAGAAACAGGACTTGTGGTTTCAAACCATAAGGATGCATGCACATGGAAGAAGGTGATGATCAGGAGTAATCAGCATGGATCCACCAAAGGGAAACTTAAGCAACTTAATTGCCTTACATGATGGGGCAAGGGGCTGGATAGATAAACAGTGGATGCTCTCTACCTGGAATTCACCAAGGCTTTCAACACTGACTCCCATGACATAGAATCATAAAATTATGGAATAGTTAGGATTGGAAAAGACCTCTAGAATCATCTAGTTCCAATCCCCCCGCCAGGGGCAGGGACACCTCCCACTAAACCATGTCACCCAAGGCTATGTCCAACCTGGCCTTGAACACCGCCAGTGA
>JASSUY010024770.1:0-13753 GCA_032466535.1 Forpus xanthops
GCCAGAAAAAAGAAAAGGAGGCAGGAACAGAGAACAGCTTTTTAACAGCGGTGCCTATTCTTTTGGCCTTAAAAAGAAATGAAGAACCAATTAAGACCAGATTGTAATTACTCTTTTCTCTTGTTCCCTTCTCTATCACCTAGACAGAAATTTCACTTACCTAGGCTGAATTTATGAGGATAATATAGTCTAGGGTCATTTGGTTGTTAGTTTTTAAATCTCTTTGGTCCTTAGACACAATGAGTGGTATTACTGTGAGCTAGATTATGTTCCTCTCTCAAGATTAGTACTCACTTTCGCCCTCCAAAATGCCCAGGTTTGTATGTATGGAAACAATATGTAATGATAACTTCTCTACTTAATCCCCCTGAGTTTTTATACTTAAGACTTGTGAGCCTGACTATGTTGAAAAGAAGTACTGAATGCTTTATAATAAAATCTTTGTGTATTAGGTCATGCTCTGCAGAAACACGTGTTTAAACATAAGCATGTGAATAGTTCCACTGAGTTGGTTATGCTATTCCTGTTTATAATGTTAAACACTTGTATAAATGTTTGCAGCGTTTGGCTTCAGAGGCGACAGAAAATGCAGTTACTGGTTGCATGTTTTTAGGCAGGTTTTGTGGTGACAAACTGCCAGAAGTCCTTGCATCCTCAGACAGTAGGATGTGGATCGAGTTCCGCAGCAGCAGCAACTGGGTTGGGAAAGGTTTTGCAGCAATCTATGAAGGTAAGCATCTTACAGCATTGAAAATGACTTGACTACAGAAGAAAAAATATTAACTGGATACCTTTATATATTAAAAAAGGCAGAAATAATCTAATACAAAACCGGTGTATTGTTACTAAAAAGAGACAGCAGGTGTTAACTTAGTGAACGGGACATTTTGAAACATTTTCTGTCTTCAAATTTTGTTTGAACTCTTTTTCCAGGCATACCTCTTGTAATATTCATAAATGTTTTTTACAAGTTGTTAACTAAATGTGTATGTTCTTGTGCTTAGTGTGTGGAAAGATTCCCTTGAGTATTTTCTGTTTATTCTTTAGGAAAACTAACTTAAGTTTTCTGTATGCTCTGGGATTACTTACTAGAGACACTCAGGCACACTATTAGCAAGTCAGCATTCACCTGTTTGAAATAGAGCCTTAAATATTGAATCTATGATAGTAAACTGTATGATTTAGTTGCTATTCACAGATCTTTACATGATTAATCAGTATGGGCCCTGAAAAGGCCATTTGCTTTTTATGAAAATATTGTTTATTTATATTAGCATTTTTTTCAAATTCAGTATAAATTTTGAGTGATAAACTGTAAGTTAAAATGCACAGATAATGATAAAATTTGAGATTTCTATCCCATCTCTTTCTAAAGGCTAGTAAATATAAGTGAAGAACATTTATTAAATGTATTTCAAAGGTGAGCAATAAGTAAAATTAAATAATTTGGACCTTTTAAATATATTCTATGAAATGTATGGATTGAGATTATCTGTGATTCCAAAGTGTTCCTGAACTTTGTAGATATGTTTAGTGATACTAGAAATGCTGAATTATATTCACTAACTAAAATACATAGAGAGGTTTGAATGGATTGTGGGTTTAACAATTTGTCCTTGATAGACTTTTAAAGTCTCCTGAAGAATAATCTTATCATGAATTTTAAAAGGGCAGCATAAAGTGTCAATTTGAGTATGGGGAAAAGAAAATGTCATTGGCAGTAAGAATTTTATGATTTTATCAGCTATCTGTGGAGGTGAAATCCACAAAAATGAAGGCCAGATCCAGTCTCCCAATTATCCTGATGACTACAGACCAATGAAGGAATGTGTGTGGAAAATAACAGTATCAGAAAACTACAATGTTGGATTAACCTTTCAAGCATTTGAGGTAATGCCTTTTAACTGATCTCAGAAAAGCATCCCGTAGATATGTAACAGTGACATTTAAGGCAATGCTCATTAAACCTATGAGTGAATTGAAGAATTCTCTATGAAAAATAAGTTCCAGAATACAATTCTACTTTCCATCAAACCTTTCTTTCTGCGGAAGTTTTGAAGTGCATTAAAGATTTTTCATGTTTTCTGTGCTATTTGAATTAGAATGTTGAATTAGAAAATAGTTGCAGTTTAGCAAATACGTAATCCATTTCAGCAAGGGTGCTTTAATATTCTGTTAAGTAATTGGTTTTTTTTTTTAATTTTTGCCAAATTTTATTGTTAAAAATGAATGCCTATCTGGAAAGAAACCACTGTGGTTTTTTTGACTTCTGTTTTGAGAAGAAGGGGGAAAAAACCAGCCTACTTAACTTCAGTTTATAAACCTGTATTTAGAGAGGGAAGAAAAAGGCCATGGTGAGTCACACTTGCATATCTTTAGTGTACATCCCTCTGTGTATAACTTTGTTAAACAGTGGTAAACTGTTGTATAACAAAGAAAAATAATATTTCACATATCTTTTATGCATATAAGATACACTGTCTTGAAGTTTGTAGATAAATTTAGTCACATACTTTGAGTCCAATTGTTTTATTTGAATATACTTCAGAAGTAATGACATGACGAACCCTTCTTTTTAAAATATAAACTTCTTGGCTTTATGGTGCACATAGATATAAACAAAGGTATAATAAATACAGATATAATTTCCAAACTGTAATTTTAGTCTTACAGACAGATGCCAGGGGTATGGCAAATTTTTGCTAGAACTGATGAAAGGTCTCAGCATGATATAACAAGGGTTTGGGACTGTATCAGTAATTATTAAAATAAACAATGGGAGTTGTAATAAATTCATAGGTTCTACTTCATTTTTGCTGTTTCGTGTCCTGACTTAATGTTGGGTCTAGTGCAGAAAAGATAAGCTCTCCTTGTCCAAAGAGTTTTCCAAATGCCATTCAGACTCTGCCTGCCTCAAGATTATGTAACATAACCTGCCAATTGCTCTTTTTGAACACTGTTGAAAATGATCAATGTTTTCAGTAACTTTGAATAATTTACTGACTAGATATGGAGTTATTCTAGTCTGCCACCGATGCTCAGTATTTTATAATGTGATCCCAAGACAAATAGCACTCTGCCTCTGCGCAAGAGACTTGCCATAGCATTTGATCTTTATGTAGATGCTCAGTGTTGATCTACATGTGGTACATTTTTGCATGAACTGACATTTCAATATCAATTCTGGGAGAATCAAACTCCCATCTCTTCATATCTTTCAGGATCTTCTTCCAATCACCAAATTATGAACTATTTTAAAGTGTGAAGGTAACATGTACATGCCTCACCATGCAGAAAATAATTACAAGCAAAGGAACACAACTTAGTAGGCTAGTGGTTCAGCCTGTAAGAAACATCTATTTCTTCTCCCAGACTTTTTAATATTATGGCATTCTTTAGAGGTGGAACATGTGGACTGACACCTCATAGTAAGAAAGAGGAAATTGAGCAGAAGTATAGTTTAGTGGTAGTCTCAAGTTAGTGCCTCTGCTAGATGTATTATGAAAGGGAAAAAAAAAGAAAAATATTCCAACGGTAGGGACTTGAAAGGTATATGCTTTTCTAGGGAGAGTCTAAGATGTGATTCCAGAGTGGCAAGATGCCCTTGAGCACCAAACGAGGTGCCCCAGAAAGGCACAAGCCTTCTGTTATATCTGTCTTTGCGGCATTTCTTACTGGCTCGTCCACAGGGCTCCCCACTGAATGTTAGAGTTGCTTTGGAAACTGCTCTGAAGTGCCTTGCCTAGACATTCACCATTGGGTTTGATTTCCATTTTAGGTCCAAGTGCCTGAACGTAGGTGTTCTGTTTTTTGGTACTAAGTCCTTCTCTGGACTGAATCCTTGGTGCACTGCCCAGTAAAACAAAATGTTGTTTAAAAATCACAGTTCTTCATGCCAGCTGAGATGAAAAAAAGTAAATGTCAGGGCAAAGAGTTATTGCAGCGTGTTTGTGAGAAAATTACTTCTCTGTCCTTTGAAAGGTACAGTTAAGTAAGAGGAGTTTTCATTATCCATATGTAATACTAGAAAAAATAACTGTATAAATAAACTTCACTCTGAAATGAAGGCACTAGAGAAGCTGAGAATTTCAAACTGTATCAGTGAGTCATCTTGTTTTGCCTGCTGTGGGCAACGCATTTTCCACTGAGTGTGGGATTACCTTTTCTTATTTGGCTGCCTGATGGACAGCTACACTTTCCAGTATCTAGATGCCAGCAGAGATGTTGGAACTGGTAACTTCGTATTTTTGCTTCATTGTTTGTCATCTTTATTATATTGTTCTTTGAAAATTAGCTGGTTTGGGGTATTTTTTAAGGAACTGCTGTTGGCGCACAGTTTCACAAGTTAAGGCAATCCAGAGGGTTTGTATAGCTGAGCCATATTAATCTTCCTCATTTGAGTGTCTCTGTTAATCTTTGTGTAGATAGAGTTCATTTAAATTATTTTTACCTAATTCAGGGAATAAAATCTATTTGATTTTCTAATTCCACTAGGCATATATCCCAACATTTATGACTAAAGTCCGTGACCTGGGTCCCATATGTTTACCTGTACTGCAGTTTGGCTCTAGCAAATAAATTAACAATGAAAAAAAATAATTAGATGATTTCTCCTGAAATATGATTGCCCATAGACTCACTCTTCTTTTACCTTATTATAGATATGTGTTTCTTCTGTTTGATGAATGCTACAATCATTGTTTTTTTCAAGTCTGAAACTGCATATAAGGAAATTTTTCTCTTTTTTTTTTTTTTTTTTTTTTTTTTTTTTTTTTTGAGAATGGATATTGAGAACTTCTCTGGCTTTCCATTTCACTGGGAGATTTATTAGCATTTTCCTCTGCTTATGTGTCTGTCTTAGGAATTTTTCTTTTTTCAGCATTAGTTCTTAATGCCATTCAAATTCTGGCCTTTCTCCAAGGAGCCAATGGTATATTTAACTCTCTTATAAGCAATGCATTTTTCTGTAAAACCAGTTTGTTTATGCCTTTTTTTGCATTTGCTGACATTTTGATTTTTTTTTTTCCTCATCCACATGTAATATCAATCTTGTTGAATTTTAGTGCTCCAGTAAATAAGGTTTACAGGATCAGTCCAGTTACAACTAAACTCACTGAGAGTCCTTTCATTAACTTGAGGAGACTTTCTACCCTTGTAGTAGGAAGAATTAGAGACTATTGCAAGTGTAAGAGATCTTTTGTATGGCCGTGTTCCCAGATGACAGTACCACTACATCTTCAAACCTGAGGTGCAGATAAGCAAAACATATTTAAACCAGTTCTTTCTCCTTGGTTACCAAGTACCTTAACACCAGTTATATTTTTTCACAAACACAATACTTGTACATTAGTTTATATAGAGATGTGATGATTTAATCCCTTAATATAATAACATTACTAAAAATAATAGCATTAGTTGCAGAAGTAGTACGCTAAAAATACATGAATATTGTTGAATGCCACCTTTCAAATTGTTTTCTTGACAATCAGTACCACTTTGTAAGTTGGTTGATTTTTATAGTCTTAGGAAGTTTACAACTTACTGCTATGCACAATATATTATTAGATGTTGTCTTCTGCCAAAAAATAGAGCAATTCTCAGAAAAGAAGCTAGCAGTTCCACTCAATGGGAATTTGGTACATGTAACTCAGAGCAGTATTTGGCCTGTGAAGAAACCATAATTTCCGTATTACCCCATAGAACATGGAAACATGGCAAAACCAGATGTTAGTTAAGTCTTGAGTATTGAAATGACCACAGACATGTTGGGGGAAATACACAATAATTTTGTTGATGTTCGTGGGTTTTGGGACCAGGTCAGTTCTTTCTACATCAGAGTGCAATATGATTTTTTTTGCTCAGATAACAAGACAGAGTCTGTTTCAAGTTGGAATATGATGTCATGTGTTTAAACCTAATTATTTAGATTAATGAACACTTGAAATAGTTATTACAGTGTCAAAAACTTATCAGTGCTCAGGTAGACACATCTGACTACATTAGTTGTGAACATGCAATTGCCACTGAAGTCAGCAATAGGAGGTTGCATCTCAGATCTTCATAACTTTTCACACTCATTTCCCAAACTCTGGCCCAAAGCAATTCCTGAGCAAACAGCTAAGAAATTACAGTAAATGGCAATATGGATTGTGCCAGAGAAATGAGTGGGAGAAAATTACATATGTAAATGCTTGAAGAATTGGAAAGTTGGAAAGTAGACAGACAAATTTTGTGTGTGCCACATTTTGATACTATTAAAATGAAGTAAAATCAAACAACTCCTTCCCCCAGTTTTCCCTCTGACATAAAATAAGCAGTAATCCTAATGTGCTAATTGAAACCTCCTTAGCCTGTGGTGGTTACTGAGCTTAGTGGTGGTATCGTGAACAATTAGGGCAGAGTACCATCAGCCACTTGTACTAACTGTGCAGCTTATGTGCAAGAAAAGATCCGACTGGAGTTGAGCTGTGGATTTTTCTGGGTTTGATTTTAACTTCTTTGTCATTTTAACAGAATTTAACTGAATTAGATTTGAAGCTTCTGCAGCCCCTTCTCTCTGACTGTAGTCCTGCTCCCCCATCCCTAAACCTGCCTCAAAATTCAGCCATTTAGTCGAATGATAGATTTCTTAGAGAAAGAAAGTAAAATATTAATCATCACCTGAAATAGCACAGGTTGATAATGTCAAAAAATCTTATTCATAATAATTAAAATTGAGCATTTTAATATTTTAAAAAGATCAATCTTTCTGACCTGTTGCATTGTTGAACCATTAATCTTGTCTATTTGAGTTACATAAGAAAAGAGGACTTTATTTGGGCTCAGAGTAGGAATATGATGGAACATCAAGAAGCTTAGAGGTGAGTGTCTTTTTTAGCTATTTTGTTTTTTCAGTTAGTCTGTATAGTCCTGTGTAACTTCTCAACAATTTTTCTTATAGAAAACAAAGTTAAAAACAGTCCAGTGGTGATTGTTCATCTTCCTGATATTTGAATCCCAAACAGAGGATCCTAACGTTAACTTTGAAAATGCTATTTCTTTTCTGGTTGGTATTTGATATTCATGGTCAAGTTCAAATAGGTCACTTTAAAATATTTCTTTTACAGATTGAAAGACATGATAACTGTGCATATGACTACTTGGAAATTCGAGATGGCACAAATGAGAACAGTCCTTTAATTGGTCACTTTTGCGGCTATGACAAACCAGAAGACATTAGATCTACCTCTAATACCCTGTGGATGAAGTTTGTTTCTGATGGGACTGTTAACAAAGCAGGATTTGCAGCTAACTTTTTTAAAGGTAAATGTAAAAGCATACTTTGGAAGCTGTGAACTTCTTTGCACTTGTGCTTTTATAAGGAAAAAACAAGCAAAAAAGAAGTCCGACAGGGTATTAATATTTCTGAAGCTATTTTAACTAGTATAATTTCTGTACTATCTCTAGCATATTTTTTACCTGGGCATACAATTTTATTATTAACAAACAGTAAAGGTATTTGAATCTCCATGTAAAATATGTTCAAAGAATCAAGGAACTTACTCAGTGCTCTTTCTCCATTCAAATAATAAGTGTAGTTTCGAAACACCTTTGAAACATATATTCTTGTAAAAATGGCTTTTTTGGTCATTATGTTATCAAATATGAAGTTAAATAGGATAATCACAAATGGTTTTTTTTTTTTTTCTTCTTTTGTCTGAATGTGGCTTTTCTAATCTCTGCTGAATTAGGCTGCTGTAGCAACTTAATGCTTCCTATAAGCAAGACAAAAAACCCACCACAAAACAGCTGAGAAATCATAGTGATGAATGACCTCATAGCCTTTCTCCAGTTTTGGGGTGTGTGTGATACAGCTGTAGCAGTTGGTGCATGGAGAGTAATTCCCACCATATACTGCCCATGGCGCAGGGAAAGCCACCAGCAGTGGTGAGGTTATGGTGACACCTGAAATACAGATCGTGCCATCAAGAAAACCTTTTTGCACAAGCTGGGGCTTTTCTCACCCTGTTGTTAGTTTTCAGTATAGACAATTATAATCTTGAAGGCTGTAGACATGAGAATGGGAGAGCTGTTTTGTTCCTAAGAAATTACTTGTCCTGGTATAAGAAACAATATTTCGACATCTGAGGAACATTTTAACAATGAATCTCATGGGTATACTTCAGAGCTAGTACAGAAAATGCATTATTCCTTTCCCTCCCCCATTCCTGATGCATCTTGTTCCCTTTAATATCAGTAGAATGAAAACCTGGGATTTGAGGATTCTGTTAATCTGTTTTTGAGTATGACTTTGGGATAATGCACAGATTGATTCTGTGGGAGATAAAGTGCCCTTCAAGTGACCCTGCTGTGGATTTTCAGTCTTTCTTTCAATACTTTATACAACCTTTAGATTATGATGCCTCAGTTATTACATGCTGCCCACAAAGTGCTTATAAATTAGGTCTGCATCTATCAGTAGATATTGTACAAGACCCCACCCAAACCTCAGTAAATACACTTCTTTTATTTTCTCCATTGCAAGTCTCCTTAGCATTTGAAAATCCTTTAGTCAGCAACTGCAGTGTGTTATGTAGTGTGCCTTATAATGGCATGCGTACAACTTTCTGAGTTAATACTGATCAAGGAATTACAGCTGAGGAAGGTAATTATTTAACACATTTTTTGCATTCTTTCCTGTCTTGCCAGAGGAAGATGAATGTGCCAAACCTGACAATGGTGGCTGTGAGCAGCGCTGTGTAAATACTCTGGGCAGTTACCAGTGCGCCTGTGATCCTGGTTATGAACTTGGTCCTGACAAAAAGAGCTGTGAAGGTACAGTGTTTTGCTAGTTTATGTGCTCCTAAACCTCAAAGAGTGTCATTGCTGAATGGAATGCTATACTTTTCATATGCTGTGTCCTAGCAGTGAGATCTGTGGGACCCAACCTGGAAAACCAGTGCTCCCTTTTAAGCAGTGGTGCCAAAGTCATATCTGTCCACAGCAGTCATGTTCCTCGGGTGTTTGTCACTAATATAGTTTGACAGACTTTGCTGTTACTCTATCAGGAGTGATGCAAAGGCAGACTTTGTACCTTCCTAAACCACTGATTACATTATTCATACTCACTAAAGTAAAGTCTCGACCATGCGTAAGGAGACAATTATCAGCAGAGCAATGCACTACTGTCTCTGAATTTAATGATCCCTGACCACCTCTGGTTGGAGTGGTACTGGGGAGCTGGCAGGTTTAAAGTGCAGGATCCTTTAATCTAGATCAAAGCTCAGAGGAATCCTCCCTGTTCCTAGTCAGACTGTGGAGTTCTGGCTGGAAACGATTTCTACTTTTAAGGGTGAGCAAAGCATGTTCAAATAATCATTTGGAGAAATAAAAACCTGGTAAGTGGAAGCTGTGTAAACATAGGATTAGGCTGAGATAAGCTTTATTATTCTCTACATATTTCATATCAAAGGAAAGAAGCAAAAGCTTGTGATCATTATGCACCACTTATTGCTTGATTTTTATCATGAGCATAAATTCTGAGATAACACAGATTATTCTTATTTCAGTTCATCTGTTTGAGTAGTGAACGGAGTTTGAAAATTGGAGGGCCTGGAGTTATGGTTGATATGATTCACTGGTGTCTTGTCTTTCCTTTTTCCTTTTCCTTTTTCCTTTTTTTCCTTTTTCCTTTTTCCTTTTTCCTTTTTCCTTTTTCCTTTTTCCTTTTTCCTTTTTCCTTTTTCCTTTTTCGTTTTTTCCTTTTTCCTTTTTCCTTTTTTTCCTTTTTCCTTTTCCTTTTTTCTTTTTCCTTTTTCCTTTTCCTTTTTTCCTTTTTCTTTTATTTTTTCTTTTTCCCTAGCTTTAATTCATGATTTGTCACAATTTGGGGTAGTTTTATTCGTTTTCTTTTCAATTTTGTTCTTTTGGTTTTGGCTTTGTGGACTTGGACATCGACTGTGGGCATGTTAGATTGTGATTCTCATCAAGCTGTTTTTTTGTTGGTGTTGTTCCCCCCAGCTTTAGTAATGATTACTTTGGGGAAAAAAAAAATATTTAGACATCTGGATATTAGGCAGGATGCAGAAAATAAGGTTAATCCAAGGTGGGGCCATGAAGGCAGAGGTTTGATCTCTGTGACTTTGATCATCAGCCCAAATTTATGTAAAAAATTTAGTTTAGTCTGCCTGCTGACCTGAGTCAGAGTATTAGGGAAGATTATTAGTCTTTTGGAAAACTCTTCCTCCTTTCCAAACAGAAAAGCAACTCTGGCAAAAGAAGTAACTCAGAGTAGTGCAGTGTGGAGCAAAAAACATGAGCTATCCCTAAAAGCATGTATGTTCCATGTGACATATCATTCACTGTATGTAGATACTACTTGGGACTGCTGAATTAAAATCACTGTGTTACCACAGTGAATATGGCATCCCAGTTATAATTTGGTCTCTTGAGGGGTGACCTAGCTGTATTAATTCACGCGTGATACCAGAGTTGAAGCTTCCAACTCTGAAACTCCACCCAATAGGTCTCTGCTGTCTAATCTTTGTGCTAATCCAAATCTCCCCCACTGAAAGAGTATTAAAAAGCTTAAAGATTATTTTTTTCCCGTGTTTCCACATTTCACGCCATTGCCTCAAGGAGCAATGAAGTGCCATTGAAAAGCAGAGATTGAATCTAACAATAGCCATCCCAACCTAGACTGGATCGTTTGGGGATATATGTTGTGTCATCAGAATGCAGTCTCTAGTGCCTCGCTCTTTTTTGATATGCTGAGGCATGATCCCCCACCCCATTTGGGTTATCTTTATGTGCACACTAAGAAGCCTTCTCACAAGAAGCCAGGAAAGCCTAGTGCCAGAAGGAAGACTGGTGTGTGTCTGGGTTGGCCAAATGAGCCCTGAAACTGGAGAGTTCTCCCAGGTGTGTTGGATAAAGTAGATGTAGTATGAGAGACACACAGCTAGACAGGAATAGCCCGTTTGCAAAGCATTCAGTGTTAGCACAGAGCAGTTGGGAAAAGGCGGAACTTCCCCACACCCAAGCTCTTTAAAAAGATATTTGCGGGTGATTTCCAGTGCTGTCACAGTGCTGTGATGGTATCAATGCAGCAGAATGTGGTCAAGAAACCCTGCAAATCCCATTAGTCTCCTTTTTTTAAAAGAAAAAAAATATTAAATTCCTCAAATGGAAAAGATTACATTTATTCTTCACTATCTGAACTGCATTCACAAACACAATACAGTCTTGTTCTGTTGTACAAAGGTGACTGTTTGGCATATACTTAGAAATAGTAAGCATTTTTTCTATTGCTTGAACTTCCATACTTCAGCAAAAGTAATTGTGACTGAAGAGTATATGACTGCTATCCCAAAGAAGTGACCCTACCTACTAAATTATGGGAGGTATATACAGCTGTGTGAGCTGAGACAGGTATGGCTGATTCTGGATGAAAAAATCAAGGAGAGAAGCAGGGGAAATGTGAAGTTCATCCTAAGTAGTCCGTCTGTCAGAAGAAGGGTGGTCAGGGTCCTGGGGAGGGTGGTAGGGTCAGAGGACTTGCATGGGAAAGGCTTAGAGAATAACCAGAGTCTCTGGAGGGAAGGGAAAAGAATGAATATGATAACGCCTTGTGTAATCCTGAAACTTATCTCTGTTCACAAACCTGCAAGCTGTTCAAGATAGGAGCTGTCTCGTTCTCTTTGTTTGCACCAAGTATGATAAAACAAGATTCTGATTACTCTGTCTGGGCATTACAGCAGTGTAAGTAATGAGAGGATTGAATCTTCCTAGTATGCTTCTGTTTATAGTAAAACACAGTTTCAGTCAAATAATAATGCTCTCCCCTTTAATTTTACAGCTGCTTGTGGAGGACTCCTGACAAAGCTAAATGGGACTATAACCACACCAGGGTGGCCCAAAGAGTATCCTCCAAACAAAAACTGTGTGTGGCAGGTGGTTGCCCCAACGCAATACCGAATTTCAATGAAGTTTGAGTTTTTTGAGTTAGAAGGGAATGAAGTAAGTAATCATGAACAAAAAGCTGCACAATCTGTTACACACTAAACAGTTTCACGAGCTTTCAAAATAGATATTGCCTTATAAAACCCTTGCTGACCTTTCATATGCTGACAATAACCATAGATATTCTTGTTTTCATTTTGGGACTGTTTCTGGATTATTTCGAAACAAACATGGAGAGAATAGCTCTCTTTTACATATCATCTAAATGTATATGTATTACAAGAAATTTAAAAGTAATGTTCTCTGCTGAGTCTCAGCTGACTTTTTATCAACAAAGTAAAACATAGCAAATGTCTGAGACATATTGGAAAGAATTCAACAGAAGAAAATCTGGAGAAACCAAATCATCTTTACAGAATATGACTACAATGAATACACATAAGCTGTGGTTAGTGATGGAGTGAGGAAGCATTTAAATCACTTACAAGTATCTCATGGAGGGGGGTATTTTAAAAGGAGCAGTACCAGAAATAAGGCATAAAAGAGGAGCAGCAGTGTTTGAGCTGGGCAGCCCCTGGAGGCATGGGATATATGTTCACCAAGTAGAGAAGTGGAGCAGAGCAGAACCCTCCATGTGGTAAGGGCTAACTCTGTAGTTATAAACTAAGTATTGGGGGATGTAGTGGTTTGGGGGTGAGAATCAGTATATGGGTGTCAACATCAACTTTTCAGCCTCTGTTCTTCCTAGGCACTGCTCAGTCATACCATTGAGTTCCCCTGCCACATTGTAGCCTAATGTACTGTAGCCGTGGAGTTGTTCTGGTATTAAGAATCCAAATCCCAGGGCATAATTTCTGACTAAACAAATTTGTAGCAACATATTTGATACAAGGATGAGCCATGTTTTGGGTATGAGATCTGAAATGGCAAAAACTAGAGTTTAGCTTGTAACTAAGAAACAACGCAGCCATAGCTTCTCAAAAATATCTCAAAATTATTTGCAGAAGCAGCAATGTGAGACCTTAATTTTTAATTTATTTTTTTAAATAATTTGGGTTAGGTTCTAAAGTCCATGAAATTCCAATTTTTAATAATTTGTATGCTACACTTGTCTTTTGTTATCATTATTACAAGAAAAGTGTAATAAAACCTTACAAAAAAATTTGAATTTAATTGCCATTTGAGCAAACCAGAATATATTTTTCCTACACTTTCTTGGTCCTTAAGCCAAATTTTCAAGGAAGACACCTGGAGTATATAAAGATAAATCAGTTTTCTAAGGATGTACTAACATGACACATAACTTAAGCAGATATGAAAAATACATACTTAATAGTTTTGAATATTTAAAACTTTGGCTTGATCCTCTCCTCTGCTACTAAATCTCAGCTTTATACTATTAAATATTAGTACTAAGAATGGCACCTTTGGAAATCAGAATAAATGTACAGTATCTGGAACATTCTAACATAGTGTTTGAGTACAGACATGAAATGTATACATTTAGAAAATGACTTTTTTTTTTTTTTATAGGAACTCCACTTAGAATAAGTTGGAGTGTTTTCCAATATTGCCATTTTAAAATTTTTCATTTTACAATTTCAATTTCAATTTAACTGTACATTTTTTTAAATGTAGTGTAGTATGAAGGAAGTTCGACCAATCTGAAATTACATTTCATTTCTAATCTGAAGGTATGAAACCATCCAAATTCACCACTGATGAGAAAGTTGTGTCTGTTCAGCCTGGAGAAGAGAAGGCTGCGTGGAGACCTCATAGCAGCCTTCCAATATCTGAAGGGGGTCTATAGGGG
>JASSUY010024770.1:14072-26076 GCA_032466535.1 Forpus xanthops
GGTCTATAGGGGTGCTGGGGAGGGACTCTTCATGAGGCACTGTAGTGATTGGACAAGGGGTACCAAATTCAAACTTGAACAGGGGAAGTTTAGATTAGATATAGGGAACAAATTCTTTACTGTAAGGGTGGTGAGGCACTGGAATGGGTTTCCCAGGGATGTTGTGAATGCTCCATTGCTGACGGTGTTCAAGGCCAGGATGGATAGAGCCTTGGGTGGCATGGTTTAGTGGTTGTTGTACCTGCCCCTGGCAGGGGAATTGGAGCTAGAAGATCTTAAGGTCCTTTCCAACCCTAACTATTCTATGGTTCTATGATGTTTTGCTGTAATTGTTGGGATTTATTAATGTTGTGCTATTTGAAAATGGCATGCATTAATGTGAATTTATCTTACAATTAATGTAAATCAGCATGTGGCAGAAATTCAAGTTTTATGAGTATGTGTTCTTTATATTGTATAAAAGCTTCAAGTGAATTAGTCACTTTCCAACTCTGCAACATATGATTTTTTTTCCAGTAACAATATTTAATCTGCATCTATATTATATTAAAAAAAATTGGGAATGTTGACAGTCATTTCATATTTCACAGGGAGAGAGAGAGCAAGAAGGGCCAAAGCAGTCTTTTCAATAGTTCCCTTCCCGTTCCCCTGACATCTCTTTTTTGGCTAGAAATTGTGATTTATCCAATACAACTTGGATGTTATGGACAGTCTAAGCTCTGTATGAATCCTCCTCGCCACTGTTTTCTCGTAAGCTATGAATTGCAGACAACTGGGACATTTTTGATTAAATGATTGGTAGTTGAGCCTAAGAAGCTTAGAAGTTTTGGGAGGAAGGCTTTAGGTCGACCAAGGGATTATGCATTGAAAGTATTACCACAAGTAGCAGGTTTTGCATAATGCTTTTTATTATGTTATTTGACTTTATTTCTTACCTTTTAATGGAAATGACATCTATCACAGCATCAGCCTTCCAAACTATAGCTTTGCTACTGTTAAAGAAAGATGGATGGGTTTAGAGCACAGATGGATATATTTGTCAATAGATGAATATGTCTTAGTGTAAGTTATGGTAAAAAACTTGTATGCAATAAATGTAAAAAATAATATTTAAGAAATTAATAATTTAAGGGATGCAAATAGTTGAAGGTTTGTAGGTTGTGGGTATGAGGCTTATAGCACAAAGGCACGTATAACTTGTAGGGTGAATATTCCAGGATTTTAATCTATTGTTGCTGGAATTTTTTAGACTAAATGGAAGTGCTACGAGCATCTTGAGATTTAAATACTAAACACAGATTAGTGTATATCAAAATACAATTTTGAATGTAATGCATAGCATAGCTGTGCCCTAGTGACCTTAAAATATTCTTACACAAGTCAGTGAATGTTTGTAAGCATTTACAAATGTTTTCAGTGTCAGGAGAAAATGGAAAAAAAGAAAAAAAACAAAACCTGTTAATCTATTATTTAGCAGCATATACCAGTCAGAGTCCTTAAATTTGTAAACAACTTCATGTTTTTCTTTTGATTGGGGAAAAATATTTTTCTTTTTCTCAGGTTTGCAAATATGATTATGTGGAGATTCGTAGTGGCCTTTCTTCTGATTCTAAACTACATGGTAAATTCTGCGGTACAGAAGTGCCTGAAGTTATCACTTCCCAGTACAATAACATGCGAATTGAGTTCAGATCTGACAACACTGTGTCAAAAAAAGGCTTCAAAGCGCACTTCTTCTCAGGTATAGAAAATAACTCTTATGTATCTATGAGTGTCTCTGAGCATGCAATGACTAGGTGGAGTGAATACTCTATTTTGGTATGAAAGTGAGTGATCTTTTCCCTTACAGTTTCTTTGGTAGCTTTGAATTTGTTTTATTTATATAAACATAAACAGTTCTCCTGTCTTAAAATACTGTTCCAAATTGTATTTTCTTTTATCCCAAATTTTGTTGCCATTTCTTCAAAAACCAGTTGTAATGTGATATGAATTATGTACTGTGTACACCTATATATTTTTTTTCACTCGTCTCTCTTAATATATTGCACTAGTTCTGAGATTACCACTTTGTGCTTCACATTTGTTGAACATTATGGGTGCTTTCTTGCCCAACTTTGCACTCCTTAATGTTTTGCAGAAGACTAGAGTTTAAGACTTTGTTCTTGCAAAAAATATGTCTTTTTAGTTATGAGTGTAATTTCAGTGAGGCAGATCAGAGAGATGGAAGTTTATATCATCTGAGGCCATGTATCATCGAATAAAGTTAGAGTGAAGCTGAAGACGTGAGGAAGTATTTGCACAACAGTAGCCTCTGCAGTTATCCATTGAGACTAAATTATAATCATCTGCCTGTGGCAGGATACCACCTAGTATTAGTGGAATTTTGCTTAGTGTTTTTCTTGCGTGTTTACACATATACACAAGTACATATATTATCTTGTATAAAATCACACCACAAAACAGTTGCGTCAGCCCACCTTCTCAAAATGGAAGTCAACCAGAAGCATTTGGAATTTGAATTCTGTCCCAGATTTTTTGATAGCCATTAAAAATCGAAATCAGGAGAGTCTTGATTATGCTTATCATGTAGCAAATTGTATTACCAAGCATCGTTACTTGAGTTTATCTGCTAAAATGTTTTATCAAAACTGAAATGAAATAGCATTTCATTGGTTAGCTTTAAGAATTGATAACTTGCCTATTACAAAGTAATATGAATCAGAATATAATATGTGATATGGTTTATAAACTGAGGAAAAGAATTGTCAAGACTAACAATTTCAACATTTAGAATAGCTTAGCTCCTCTAAAGCATGTTATTTTTTTCTAGTGATCACATTTCTCCAGTCATAGTCTTTCAGATCCATCTTTACATACAGTAATGCTCTATACTTTTGATTTTATGTGTTACATTAACAGGAAGCTTTTGAGGTTTACTTATTATTTATAGTAAATATGTATATGCACACAATTGAGCTTCCTCCTAGAAACACCTACACAGCTAGTTATTTCATGTAGACCTAGTAATGCCAGCAGGAATTGTCACTTGTTTTGCCTTTTTATAAGAATAAGTATTGATATGTTCCAGTTCTAAAAATAGCCTGCAAATTTAAGTTTGTTACATATTTTCAAGATCTATACAGCTATGCTGGATAAGATTGATGACAGCTTTGTCATTTGTATGAGCTGTGTAGTTCAGAAATGTTTTTTTTTTGTGTGGACATGCTGAACATTTACACATTTATTGTTTGGTTTTCTTTAAATTGATAGTTCATTTTCATAGATGTAATTATTTATTTCTGTGTCTGTTTCAATTATCTGTTAGTTAGTGGGTTCTAGGAAGAAATCAGGCCAATGATGTGTGTTGGAGAAAGAGTAGACTATAATTCATGGAGTTCAAAGCATCAGGTTGTAATCAATCAGAACAATAATTTTTCTTGTTTTTCTCAGCTTGAATGAAATGTTCCTCCCTCCCTCCATTGTCCCCTCCCCATCCCAAACTGAAACCAGGTTTTTCCAGGTAATTTAAAAAATGCATTCTAAATGATGCCATTGATCACTAAAATATATTAATTAGTCAGGGATAAGTCCAAAGCAATGTGATTTTTATTGACTAGAAATGTATGATATGTCCTGGATATAGTATATACTTATTCCCCTTCAAAGAAAGATAGTTCAATATACTTACAGATTCAAATACTATTTATATAGATATAAGTATATATATATATAAGAATGCTTCATTATACGTATTTACCGTAGTCTTTTCTCGCATTTCATATGGGTTCAGATACTTTTATTTTTATGCTTTCTCAATTATCTTCCAGTTGCTGACCATTTCTAGCAGATTCAGTTCTTCTGTGTTATTCAGCTTTCCCCTTTTGACAGTATTTCCTGATTAAAACAGAAACTTTGTAATACTTTATGTTCAGAAGTTTATTCCAAGGATCTAAAAAGAAGTTGTCATCTCTGAATAATTCATGTGACAAAATTTTCATGGCTGTCAGAAAACTCATTAAGTTTCTTACCCCCAAATCCCTTAGTACAGACATAAGATGCTATTGGTCTGTCAATGAAGAGTGGACTTGAGACTTCAAGTATCTTGACTATTGGGAGTTGATAACTGATCAATTTTCAGCTACAAAGTGTTTTTTTTTTCCCTATTTATGTACTTGTCTTCACAGTATGATCGGAATATGATACTTCTAGAATTATATCTGTGGAGAAATGCTTAGTACTGCTGTCTAAAATACTTGCTGGAAGGCATATAGCAGTGTTATTAATTGAATCGCAATAGGAATATGTGCAAGCATTTGGTTATAAAGACATACACAATGAAAAAAAAACCATGAATTAGTAAAACACCGCATCTTGAAGTCTGTTTACCAGTAAAGGGCAT
This sequence comes from Forpus xanthops, assembly GCA_032466535.1. Classification (NCBI taxonomy): domain Eukaryota; kingdom Metazoa; phylum Chordata; class Aves; order Psittaciformes; family Psittacidae; genus Forpus; species Forpus xanthops. The sequence continues at coordinate 18,472 of JASSUY010024770.1, forward strand.
ATGCAATGCACAGCAAGAGAGACAGGTGGATACATGAGATTAGTTTTAATATTAGAACTGTAATGTGTTTCTCAAGCACAGCCAAAGAACTTCTTTTTCTACATCTCCTTTGGGTGATGAATTCTGCACCCACAGCCATAGTTGAGAAAGCATGGCCCAGCTCCAGCTCAGACGACAGAAAGCAGTTTTTGGGTGATTGGAATCCACTGTGATAAACTGTGAAAGCAAACAGTGACATAGGGCAACAGATGACCTGCCTTAGGAAGGTATTTATGTTGCTATAAGACAACATTAATTACATTTTTGGCTGTAAAATGGTGTTAACAACCAGACAGGTGCTACTGGAAAGTGAGAAAAACTTTTTTATTCAACATTCTGTAAAATTTACATTTGATGGGACAGTTCTGAGGGAAGCTGAGTTGGGAGCCATTGCAGGGGTCTCTCTGATCTCAGAGACACGTTTGTCAATTTATCATCAAGTTTCTTGGGTAAAGAGAAGGAATAAGGGAGTCATGTTATATTAATTTTTTAAAACTTTAAATATTTTATTTTGGAATTAGATATTATGCTTCTAAAGGAAAAAAATTCAGTAATTAGATTTTTATTCTTTTTTTTTTCTACCCTCCCTTCACTCTCTCCTGCTCTGTTACAAGGCAATAAATTATTGGAGTCTGCTTGGCCCATAAAATGACTCCATGAATTTACATTAGGGTGGAAAAAGATAACAGTAATACATTATTTTTTTACCCTGTGACGTTTCCGAGAAGATAGGTTAATGATTTCTTTAAATCAGTCTTTGTATGCTGGTATGATTAATACCCAGTGATAACATGTCACTAAACTGCTTCCACTTACCATAAGTTTGAGTTACTTCAGTGTTTTAAATAAACATGAGTCTAAACATGATCATTCAAAACATACATTGTGTTTGTTGTAATATAGGAAAAAGGTTTGTTGGAACATATATTTTCTTGGGTGATGATTCATTGAGCAGTTAAAACAAGAAAGCTAGAATGTTTCTAGCCTTGAGCAAATTTGTTTTAGAGTGCAAACTCATCTCTGGTGCCATCCTGGTACATTTTTTTCCACAGACAAGAAAGCTGCCTGCAAAGAGAAAATTTTTGTTTTTGAATCTTGCAAGGACTTGGTACAGGTCAGGCCGAGTACGTATTATTCACAGACTGGTGGCCTCTGAGGGTCTCAGAGGTACGACTATTTGTCCTCTGAATGATTCAATCTAACATTTTGTTGAGAATGGAACTTTCACTTTTCTGAGTAGTAAAATGAGAAAAGAAAGTATCCATTCAAAACTGGGAGACTCATTTCCATCTGCCAGCCTAACAAATGGCTTTGTTTTTACACAGCAAAACATTTGTTCCTATAACTAATACAGACTAATTGGGGTTTTTTCATGAATTTTGAAACTGGGGGATCAATTTGACAGAAAGTCTGTTCTGAATTAGGAAGTGTGAGGAAGGCTTGTTCAACAGTTGCATCCTTGATTAACCATGCACAAGCAATTATTGTAGTTCAAATTCAGAAAGCTTCTCCTTTCTACCTTCTGTCCATTGTTGTATCTCTGAGAACGCCCAACATCGGACTGTTTGCTTATGCACTTGTCTCTTAACAGATTATTTTATAGAATAAAAGCTTATTTAATGTTAAAATACTTTTCAGCATTCTCACACAGTTTGATTGAAGATGAAAATGGACAAGGCTTTCATTTAGAATTTCTGTACCTACTCTGTACTCAAAAGCCTAACTTTGAATGCATTTTGAGCTTGCCTTCCATTTAGTGTGCTAGTTTGGTCAAAAACTACAAACTAATGCTTAGATGGGAAATATTGAAGAGTTCTGTTTGTATTTTATCTAATATCTCATTTGCAACATGGAATTCATTTATGACTGCTTGGTTTTGCAGAGATAAAATATTATAACTTTTGTTTGAAATGAAATAGATTTACTATCTCAGTTTGAGATTTGCATTGCATGGGGCATAAACAGTGTATCATGGAGCTTTCATGCTTCTTCCATCATCAAAATGACAACTAGTATAAGCCTTTGGATGTATAATTCTGCAAGCTACCAATGCTTTTGGCTGCTGCTTAACCTTCAAATCTGTTCACATCTGCAGAAAGCTTTCAAAACTTCAGCGCAAACAGATTTGAGATTTACAGGGTAAAATGCAATGGATGCTTGCATTTGACTTGCATATTTTATCTGTAAATGTACATTACATCATGAATTATAAGTAGGAGCTGATTTTTATGGAAAGACCTGCAAGTCAACGGGTCAAGTGTTGCAAATGCTGTGGCAGATAAAACTGATGTGTATGCATTTATAATGTAAACTTCCTTTGTCGTGTTACTAAATATGAGCATAAGTAAGAGCAGGGGAAAAATGCATGAGTAAGACAATGAAAAGAGACTTATATTATTCGTAGCGTCTTGTAATCTATAGAAATTCTTACTGTGCTGACTAAAGTCTGAAACACTGCATGTTACCGTGTTCAGAGATAATACTCCCTGCTGCTTTCCAAGGTACATGAGGCAGAAGGGGGTTAGTGCTCTGTATTCCAGCCCTGCAGCAGCTGGACCTCTGGGATGTCCACAGTGTAGGCTCTTTTTCCTCCCCTCCTTTTCTTGTTGAAATAACACGTCATAAGACACGAGTTTTAAATTGTGTTTATGTGTGTGTATATACGTAGGCTTATATTTTTCCATTTCAGGATTTATATCTATACATATATAGAGAGGTTATGTACATGTGCATACATACACACATGTATATGTATATGTCAGGAGCAGTCTGCCTCTTTCAAATGGGCCAGCCTCACCTCAAATGACAACAGCTGAACGACATAGAAGGGTGGCAGCTGAGGCCTCTTGCTGGAATGACAGCCTGTTAATCTAGTTTGGCTTCTGTCCATGCAATGAATTTGTAACTGTTTAATGGAGGTCATATTTCCTCCCCGACTCTCTGCTTTATTGCTAACACACTAAAAAGCTCTTCTGAATGATTATATCTTAATAAACAGAACTGCATGCTATATTGTAGATCTCCTTGAAATAACTAATGCCAATTTCTTTTGTATGTTTTTCAATGAAATGCTTTCCTTTTGTGATGTTCTGTACTGTCCAGATTCGTTAAAAGTAAAGCACATTGTCACTCTGCTGGGAAAAAAAAATCAGCTTATTAAAAAAGTTTATATTAAATCCATTTTTTCTTAATGCAGCTTGCAACATTTCTTGGTTTACACATTCCTTTTGACATAACATCATTAAATTGTGGAATTTACATAAAGTTAGAACTATGTTGTCCAGAGAGTACACCCCGTTGCTTACTGAAATAAAGCTTTAGATGGGATATTTATGATTTTTTTTTTACCAGCTAGGTCACTTGAAAGAGCAAGCACTGGTAACTGTCTTACCTCCTTTGATTTAGCTTGTTTGTTTGTTCCTCTCTCTAAGGAGCTACCCCTCATTTCCTAGAAAGATGAGTCAGGTTGTTTGTGCCACGGTGCAAGGCTGTAGGCCAAGCAATGAGCAGCTAGAACTAAGATACCATGAAACTGCCATATTGATAAGAGTGACTGTGCCTTAGCTTATCCTTTTCTTGAAACGCTGTGATAGACCTTTTTTCTTTTTGATAATGAGGACTACTGCTAGCTTAGTGCTCACCCAACCTTGTATATTTCTTAGACAAGGATGAGTGTTCAAAGGATAATGGTGGCTGCCAGCACGAGTGCATCAACACGGTAGGAAGCTATGTTTGCCAGTGCCGAAATGGATTTGTGCTACATGAAAACAAACATGACTGCAAGGAGGGTGAGTAGTAAGGTATTTGAACAGCTAATTATACAAGTGTTTTCAGAAAGCTCCCTCAGCTCTCCTTACAAAGAAAAGAAAGGAAGGAAAATCATCTTGGTAATGGGCTACACATTTGGGCTGAAACACTCCTTTGCCCTCCCTTTCCCATCCCCTCCATCCCAGCATTTGTGTGTAGCTTTTTGAGGTCCACAGGAATGCAGTTTGGAAAACTTGGGATCATTGGCAGTGAGTGCTATTTTTAATAGTTCCATGAAGTGTAGAACATTAAAAGCTGTGATAAACGCTGCATAAAACACTGGGATATAGTTTCTGGAGAGAAGCCTGGTAAAGTTGTCATTTGCTCCTATCAGTAGTAGTTAGTTTCCTTACAGTCAGGTTGAGACTCTATTTGCCCTTTCTGGGATTACTTTAGGGTACATATTAAGAGAATCTAAATTCCAGTCAAGTCTCTGTGCAACTTTCTTTCTGTTATCTGTCTCAAGGTGTGGCTACCTCCAAGAAAGCAGTAGGCTTTGCGGTTTAAGTAGAATTTAGATTATCTGCTAATGAAACTCAAGCATGCAATATCATATGAGCTACTGCAGTTTCTCAAGGCTCTATTCTAACACAGATTTAATTTGCGAGTAAAGATATGCCCTTTGTGAATCATTTGCATTTTCACTGGTGTTGAAATTATGCTTGTCTGCTTTAAAAAATTCCTGTTGAATAATTCTCTGATGTTTATAAAGGAATTTGAGATTGGTAAAAAACTAAATGCAAAAATGAAATTAATTTCCTTCTTGCCTTCTTTAAGTTTTATTTGTATTTATTCACAGAGATGCACTTCTAGTGATGCAGTTAGGAAGTGAATAGCTAAGCTGTTCTTATTTAGTCTTAGCTATTCTCTACTGATATATGTGTCCCTAAAAACTGTGGTTTACAAATCAGAATGACTGCTTTGTATTTGCAGTATGAAAATTAGTGAGGAGAGGTTAAAATAAATTGTTCAAGAAATACCATTTGATGCTGGAGTAGCAAGATTTCTCATATGGATTTTCATACTTTTATGTAGACTAGCAGGAATGGCAAAATATTGTATTATGGTTTAATACTTATGTTCATTCCTTTATAATTTAAAAAAAAAAAGAAAGCACCATTCATTGTAAGCGGCAATATATGTTTCGCAGTAGTCAGTAAACAGGTTAGTTTAGTTAGTTTTTAGTTGAAACTAACCCTGCTTAGGTGGGTTAGTGTCCATAAAGTTTGTGCCAAAGGGGAAGAACATGATTGTGCAGACAAAAGAGGGTGCTTGGGTGTCTTCATAAAGATCTTTTCTATTCCATGGGTTTCCTGACAAAATAGGGTATTTTCTGGCTACCTCTGAATCAAACCCCCAGACTAACTGATACTATCACTGTTGGCACAGCTGAGTGTGAACAGAAGATCCATAGTCCCAATGGCATCATCACAAGTCCCAACTGGCCCGACAAGTATCCCAGCAGAAAGGAGTGCACATGGGAAATCAGTGCTACCCCAGGGCAGAGGGTCAAGCTGGTGCGTATCTGCTTATCCTTCTTTTCTCTCTTTTCTTCCACCAAATCTGCTTCTCAAATGACTGTTACTAATCTTTACTATCAGTTTGCAGCCCAGAGGTAAACTGTTTTAAAAACCTGCTGACTCTTGTCCATTCCTGGCCAACTGTAGCCACTCGATATCATAGAGCTGTGAATTAAAGTTTGTGGTGGTTGTAAATACCATGGATAGCAAAGGGCAGGAATGCTTTCCTTCTTTCAGACTCTACTGTATTATTGTTGCAATTCATAAAATTTGTATAAAGCTTTGACAAATATGGCAGGGGCATTTACACAAACTCCAAAGTATCATAGTATCATAGACTAGTTAGGAGGTATGAACAGTCCTCTTCACATACCTTTTGCATTTCTTTTTGAGGAGAAAAAGAAGATAGAAACCCCAAGAATCTGGGCTTTTCATTTTAAAGTGGCTCCAAATTTTAACACAAATATTAAGGCTGTCCAAGTAGACTTAAGTAACCTTTGTGTCCAGCTGGCTGAGAACAGTGCTGGTGCCTGAAGACAGGCAGGCTAGTATAGCTTAGGGACCTTTGCAGTTCTGTTGAGGTTACATAGCCTCTGTACAAAGCTGAAGGTCCAGACCTGTCCAGGGGGCTTTTCTGCTTTGAGTTCAGCCCCAGTGTTCCTTCAGGCAAAGTACTCAGGGGACAACTACAATAAAAGCTGGCCTTAAATATTTTAAAATCTGATAAATTGATTTTACATATGTTTTGGAGCGAATAAACTGAAGAAGGGAGATTTTTGCTTGAGAGAGGAAGAAGTGCTGATGTGGGATTGTTCACCAGAATTAAAATGATTAAACTGTTCTGAGGGATGTGGGGGAGACAGAAAATGAATCGTATGCATACTCTGCCAATTTAAAGGGTGAAAACCAGGTCTGTAATTCAGGTGGCCTTCCTACTGTTGCTTCCATCCTGGTGGAATAAGCCAAAGCCAGCCAGGCATGGGCATGTTATTCTTTTCAGTTCTTTTAACCTTAGCTGGCAAAACTCCAGAATTCATATTTCTTCAATGAAATACATCATCATCTATTTTACAATAAAAGGTTTTTAAATTTACTTTTACCAATGAAATTTGAAAAATTAGATAGAATTGTACTAGATAGAATTAAAAAAAAAAACAAGCCTTATATGATTTAGAGTCTGAAATCTACTTTTCTGTGCAAACCAGTAGGACAAATCTACTAAATTCTATGTGTATAATATCTATAAAGTCTAGTACTGCAAAATGTCATGTGACTAATAATAATACCATACTTCCACTATGCATAAATATGTTTATCTTGGACTTTTACATGGTATTTAAGTTTACTCCTCAGAGTTAACTTAGTTAAATTGAACAAGGAGAAATGATTTCTTCCTGGTAACAAACCACATGAATTGTAAGCCTGAACTTAGTTTTGTGAGAGAGGTGTGAGTAGAGAAACTAATCTTTAGTTGTGATTGCTCTTATTCTGATAAGCATTGAAAAGTCTCTTCCTGAAAGCCTAAAGTTAAGTGTTTAGTACAATTAAAAAGCTTATGAAAAAAATGGACATGAACTTCAGAATTTTTAAATGAAACATGTAGATAAAGATAACTTTGAAAATGTATGTAGTGGAGAGAACAATTTTCATAAGCTAATCAGCCGGATGTTTATAAGAGACAGACTTAAGTGTCCCATACAGGCGGCTATCCATAAGTGCCACCAATGTATCTGCTCAGTTGAGTGCTACAGATAGAAAGGGCTGGATGTCCAGAAACTATATGTAACATTTCTGAATTTCATTCCCTCTTATGAGATAATCAAAATGGGGACTGTAGTCATGGTGGGGCAGCAACTATTCAGTTATATTCAGCTTTAAGGAAAGTTTGTGTCAATTCTCTTTCAAATCTGCTCTTAGTCCAACCTCTTTTTAAAAAAATGAAGATAATTTCTGGATGTTTTGAACTATCAGGCACTTTGAGCTTTTAAAAGACTTCATACTAAGATCTGCTTTTCCTTAAAAAAAAAAAAATCCTTTGATTCTCTTTGTAATTTTTGGTATCAACTGCTAGACTCACAACACATTTAGGACTTTGTCATGGTTTAGAGTCCAGTCAGCCATGTAGTTCGCTCACTCACACCTCTGTCTTTATTCCCGCCAGTTCCCAGGGGGATGGGGAGGAGAATTGAAAGAATGCAACTCCCACAGGTTGAGATAAGAACAGTTTAGTAACTAAAGT
>JASSUY010024772.1:0-22249 GCA_032466535.1 Forpus xanthops
ACCCCTTTAATCAGATAGTGAGGATTCAGTCTTGTGCTGGATATTTATCAGCATCGTTTTAGTATTCTGGCTTGATCAGGTGATGCCAATAGGTTCTTATTGCTGCTCTACATTATCTGTAATGTCGTATAATTTGGGTTATTCATACAAATTGCTCCCAATGATGGTATTCAAAGCCAAATTTAAGCATACCACTAAATGATGGGAACATAGCACATAGCAAGCTACTATGAAATCCAGGAAGTATTGGATCATATAATCACCTCTGGCTCAGAAATGAATGGTAAATGCAGTTCAGTTGAGCTAAATGTTGAATAATTAGCTCAGAAACAATGATGAAAGAAAGTTGATGTGATGGAAGTGTGGCAGCAGAATAAGCAAGGAATAAATGTAGGAGTCATTAAAGGCATGTCTGCTAAAACTTTTGAGCCACAACTTAGGCTTTCTGTAAAAGCGATAGCTTAGGCAAAAGAAATACACAGCCAGAGGAAAGCAAGTCACAGAACAGAAAATGTGTTTATTTGGACTTCTGCAGTGGTAAACTGAGACAATTTCCCCTCACAGGCTGGTAAAATTGCTGAAGTGCAAGGCACAGTTTAGTCTTATATTTTACCTTGCAAAGTTTCTCTAAGTCAATGAGGAGAGGGGAACTGTCAGTTAAATTAATGAAGAGTTGTAACACCTTTCTTTGGAAGGAGAATGGGATCATCAGTAATTGTGGGCTGAGTGGGTCTCAGGGCAGCTCATAACCCTTCAATTAGTACCACCTATGTGTACCCTTTGGTGTGGAAGAGATTGGGTCACTGCTCAGTCATTCCACCTTTGTACCCAGCCCAATTTAGGTGTAACTCCAGTTATGCCCCTTCCCAGCTAAGTGGTATGGGCAGTACCTGCATGTTTCCCATCTTTGGAAAGCTACTGCCTTACACCCTTTCTTGAGGGTACCTGACTTCCCCCTCTTGGGAGCTTTCTTTTCTGCCTCCCACAGCCTCCCAGTTTCCTCACAACACCAATAACCAGCAGCATGCATACATGTGGGGAAATGCTTCTGGATCTGAGACCTGAAGAGCAGCTTTCCCTTCCAACATGCAGAAAACTTCCAGCAGTGCAAGGACTAGTCTCTCCCTGGTTGTATGGCAACCTGGAGAGTTCAGGGAAAAGGGTAGTGAGCTTCTCAGACTAATGACAAGGAAAAAAATGTATTTGAGGCAGGTATTCATGTTGAGGTGCCTTAATTTATGCATCTGATTCAACCTCATCAAAATTATTTGGACCCAGTGTACCTCATGATACTTTGTTCTCTGAATATGGGTTCCAGTTCTCTCCCAGTTTTTTTAAAAAAATATTTTCTTGTTTAAATAAGAGACCTTTGTTCCCTTACAAACCAACTTTTTAATATTTGGTTAATATTTCTGTGAAAGTATTTTGACCAGTTTTAGATACTTGCATTGCAGCTTTCTTCAGTGAAGCATTTTCAGTTAGAGAAAGTGTTTTTAGTTGTGGTGAAAGCCACACATACAAATGCAAACAAATTTGCTCTGGTCTGCTGAATGCTCTGTAGGTAAGATAACTCAGCAGATGCAAAACACTAACGCATTAACACTTGACATTCATTAATTTTCTGGTGCCTGCACAGAGAACCTGCTTTCAGAATCATACTGAGTGTGCTGATTCCCAGTTTCCTATTTGATCTCAAGAATACAGCAGTGCAGAAAGAAAATGAAGGTTGGAAATCATAGTGCAAGGAGATGATGAGGCACTCTATACTGGAAATGGTAGTAGGGAAGGCAGAAGCAAAGAATGGAGCATAGATCGTCAACGAAAAGCAATATAAAATTTGCTATGTTTGTGTCCTTCCTTATGTTCCAATTTTGTGATATGGCTCAGAGTTCTTTATGTAAAATCACATTTGTTCTACAGTCTAACGCTACTTCAGCACTTGCTTTCTCTGAAAAACATGCGTCTTCATTCAGTTAGAAGCTTCAATATATCTTACGTAACATGTTCTTGGTGAGGGTTAAACAGGCTACAGCATAGTAGCTCTCAGTTTGTCAGCCCCAATGTGCTCTGCAAGCAATTTCTTTAGCAGCTTCAAATTGAGAAAAACATAGCTCCACATTAATGAACCTTTCCTTCTCTTTCTTTCACTGCAATCTCTTGCTTGGCTTGTATGTGAATGAACCACAAGCAAAAATGTTGTCCACCTCAACTATAATTTATTCTGCATGGTGCTGAACAAGTAATTTATTGAGCTAACTGTTTTGAGTACAGCATGTCTAAGCACTTGGTGAGATATCCTTGGCTGCTTGGATGGGTGACAGAGAAAGCTGAATGAACTTTCTTCTATCAGCTTTTATACTGGTATAAAACTAGAGGGAGTGAAACTGGTAGACCTTCTACATCTGTGTAGTCTTGTGTGAGCCAAGATGCAGAGAAAATGTCAGTATTTGGAAAAGAATTTATTCAATCAGTCTTCCGGTAACTTTATTTTAAGCATTTTTTTTTTTTTTTTGCATCTCTGATATACTTAACACTGTTCTCTGCATGTGGGGTTGCAAGTAGTTATTGAATATTGTTTTTTAAATGTGTGGAAACTTCAGATGTTATTTGATGCGTTATATTTATCGATGCAGGAGCAGTGCTTGTGTCAGTGATGCTGTGTACTCTAAAATGCATGGCACACAAAATTTATTGATCCTTTCAAGAAGCCCAAATGATTTTTAGCTTTGCCTCAGGCTCTATTAGCAATGTGGAAAATTGAAAAGGGCTTTCAAGAAAAAACTAGCGCAAGATTGAAACTGCAACCAAAGAGCTGTCAAGTGGAGAAGTACTTATGAATTATAATGAGCATGACCTAAAAATGATATTATCCTTTAGGAGTTTGGTTAAATGTTCCCTTCTATCATGTGACTCACAAAGGTCCCTTAGAACAAACAAAACCAAAATAAAAGCAGTTTTAGGAAATGTTTTTAGAGGTTGATACGCATTAAATACAGAATGATGTGCAGCAGGGACATGGTTGGGAAAGTGCCAAATTATGTGGCTGGTGCAGAGATCCAAAGTACCTCCAACTGAAATTCTTATGTGGCTGCAAAAAGATTTCTTTTTTTCACCCCTCATACATTTTTATGTATGTTGAATGTTCCCTCCAAAGCATCACAAGACTTCTCACATTATGCTTCTTTATGTATCTATGTCCATGTAGACATTTAAGCCCGATTCATATTTTTTTGGTGGAAGAGGAGACCATTTCTAATGTTGTGTGGCTTGAGTATTGGCTTGTGTTGTGTGCCATTGAGGTGAAAGGAAACCTATTCCTTTCTCAAAGTTTCTCAAACACGTTTCACAGCCCAGCACATTAAGGGATGCACTAGCATTCACTGATAATATTATGAATGAAAATACCATATCTGTGGACTCTGACTGGAGTAACTGGAGTGGAGTGCCACAGCTGGTCCATAGGCTACTGCTTCCAGGAACTGGCCACAAATACCACTCAGCAGTATTTCAGGTGGAGGAATTTTCTTTTTCTTCATGTTGTGGATTTTCTTTTCCATCTATCCAGCTTGTTTTCTCTTGCTTCCCTGCCCCAAAGAAAAGCTCTCCAATTCCCCCCAAACCATACCCAAACAAAAAAAAAAACTAAGCCAACCTTAAATCCTGTCAGAAAAGAAAGCAGATTTTAATTTACCTTGGTATCTGGCAGGAATGCACTCACCTTTGACAGAACAAGTAGATTTTTTTAAATTGCTACCATTTTGACAGAGTGGTGGAGAAATGCATTGGATAGCAGGCTCAAAAACATTTCTAGGATCAGAAGAATGATTCCATCTGAACTGTACTTTGGTGTTACTTATGCAACTTTCTGTATATATTCCAGGTTATATATGTTTAGGTTTGCTGCCAAAGAAAGCTATTTGGTTTTACTGTTGGTCAGCACTATGGAGACTGGGTGGATGCAGAAAGGTACATTGTTTTTTTTCTCAACTTCCGTGTATTTCAGAGTATGTATGCAAGAAAATCCCTGGCTATGAGCTATGTAAAGAGGGGTCTAGCCCTTCTCAAATTAAAAATCAGTATATAAGTAACCAGTTAGAAAAGTCTTAACTTGGAAGTTAGCATGCAATCCACTGAGGAAAAATAAATTCAGAAGAAGGAGCAGCCTTTACTACCACCTCTCTGAATACATCGCAAGTACTGATCCAGCCTTCTACTAAGCACACTTCTGTATTTCTTGGTGATGCTTCCTCCCATCAAACAAATGGACACTTCATTTGTGACTAATATATGAATTCATGAGGCACCCATATTTAGACAGCTATAAACTGAATTAATTGAAGTGTGATTGATAGAGTCTTGACCAGCAAGATAATGTTACTAATTAAGCTGTGATGCCGTAGAAATACTGCAAATCAGTTTCATGTTATGTTAAGTATCCCAGTCAAAATGTCCAGTAGTGACTGATTAGAGCCAAGATTCCTGTGCAGTCTTTGTTAGCTTTGCTTTTACATAGAAGATGGGTTGGGTCCTGTCATGGGTGTTTGCTTGGAAGGGGTTTGGTGTTACGCTTTTTCCTGTGCAATGTTGAGTATTTTGATATTTCTCAGGGAGCAGCAGGTGTACTGAGCAGGGCTGTAGCAGCCTTGTGCTGCTGCTGTCAGGCACCATTTCTTGCCTTCCTTGTTTCTTGGGGGTACTGACCCTTGTGTCTCTTTCTACACATACAAACAGCAGCCTCATGGTGCTTTCTATGTACACAATGTTGTTACGAATGTAAATATTTAGGTCTGAATTCTAGAAACAATACCCCTGTAGTTAGGAAGAGCATGAATTGCTTTATTTTCTGTTATATTTGAGGAGGGTCTTCAAGAACAGACTTCGTGTTTGTGCCTCGTTAGGTGACTGACTAACAGTATTCTCTTTGACAAGGTATAATGCTGAAGAAATGTGGCTGAGAATTGACATTAATCTAATTACCAAAACTTCGATGCCTTGATCTTTAAGGGACATGTTTAAATGTCGAGATTATATGAATGCAGTTTTATGTGTTTTTCTTTTTTAAACATTAAAATGTAAAAAAATTATTTAAAGTTAAACTTTAAGGAAATGCAAATCTTAACTAAAGGCAAGGCTTCCACAGACTTGATTACAGTCTATGTGAGCAAACCATTAATTTTTTTGAGCCAATAAACACTTTTTAAATACTGCCTGCCTTCAGAACAGTGTTTTCTCTCTTGCATTACTCTTCATCCCCTGATCAAATGAAGAGTAATCATCTATTTTAGAACAAGTACTGTTGCTCTAAAATACATTGTCTCCTTTTCAGAGGGCAACAGGACATTAATCTGCCATTCAGAAAGCTTTAAATTTGGTAGAATCATAGAATGGTTTGGGTTCAAAGGGATCTTAAAGATAATCTAGTTCCACCCCCCCTGCCATGGGCAGAGACATCTTCCACTAGATCAGGTTGCTCAAAACCTTGAACACTTCCAGAACAGCCGCAGCTTCTCTGGGCAAACCTGTTCCAGTGCCTCACCACCCTCGTAGGGAATAATTTCTTCTTTAGATCTATTATAAATATGCCATTATTTGGTTTAAAGCAACCTCAACTCTCAACCTGTGCTCATAGGAGAGGTGCTTCAGCCTCTGATCACCTTTGTGGCCCTCCTCTGGACTTGCTCCAGTGGATTCTGAAACTCAGGGAAAAATGAGTTTTTTACAACCTGGCCAGGTAGTATCTTACTGCTTGGGAAACCTCTGTCAGGGTGAATGAGGAGTATAAGTACATTCCTGAAACTTTTCCGCAGTAAGAAATTATTTTTTTCTGATTAAAACCTGTGGGGTTTTTGTTTTTGCTTTTTCTCTTACCACACATGCTTGTTGCTTGGAAATAACTTTGAAAGAGCTGCCAGCAGTTGTATCATTTCATCTTTCATATTTAGGGCCATTTTAAATCATGCTCATTGTTCGGATGTTTTCAAATCTTACTGCATTGCCTAGAAACAATGAACTTCAAATCTTGAAGAAACAATATGGATGATTTTTCTTATGATTTGTAAAGCATGGCTTGACAGCAGTGTTGAAGGCTACTTGTTGTCCTGACTCTCTGCTTTGGAGGAGGAAAAAGTTAGGCTGTTTTTTCCCTGCAGTACAGCTGAACCATCTGGAACAAAGGGTAGGAAAGGAATAAGCAGGTAGAGAACCTGCCAAGAGAGCACCATTATATGTCTATAACATTGCAGTCCACTAGAAGAGCTGTTGTCAGATATGCAGATATGCCGTAATGGGAATGCAGGCTTTTTCTAGTGACTTAGAAAACAGTGGAAAAATACCTTTGTAAGACAGAGGTCAATCCAGCAGGCAACTTAAAACTTCAGCAACAAGAGGCCTAAGGAATTAACCTGCATGTTTAGGACACTGTGGAAACATGAGAATATTTGTTAGCCACAGTCTCCAAGGTTTCTTTACTTTAAGAAGTTCTTTGTTCTAATTTATCTGAAACAAAAACTTTTTCAGGTGGGGGAAGCCGATTTACGATTGTGGAGGTACTTCAGGGAGAAGAGGCAGGCACACTGCCAGGTCCACCTCCGGTCTCACTGTGGTGGAGTCCTGTCAGAATAGCTTTACGAAGGCTGTGCATGGAGGCTTAGACCTTGCATGGATTTAAAAGCATTATGGGCCTATGTCTTTGCACATGTTTGCCATAATACTCCTTTGAATTCCTGTGTTCTCGTTCCATCCTGCTACTATATCTTTTCAGTAGTCACAATTAAAATTCTGAAGGTGGGCTCTCCCTCTGTCTATAGAGGCTGACACAGAGGCGATAGAAATGCAGATGAACGGCTAAGGGTGCGTGGGTCTGGCCCAGCTGGCGGCTGTCACACAGCTCTCTGGCTAATTCCTTATGGGAAAGTTCATGCATCACAAAAATCAGCATCAGTCTTGCCCCAGGGAGACCTTTGTCAGCTTGTCTTCTCTGCCAAGGTGAAGTTTGTTCTTTCTACCTGCAGAAATTATTTCAAGAGAAAACTTTCTAAGCAGCTTTGCCACTAATGGGTGTTGAACACCCATACACCAAGGAATGACTGGAGAAGAACAAAGGGGTTTCTCTTGTCAGAGTATATAATGACTTTTATTTTCAGGTACAATCCCATGTCTTTACATCTGTTCATATCTCTTTTTTTCATTCTCACACCTCCTTTAATATTAATCTAAACAGTACAATATGAATATTCATAATAATGTGAACAAATGTAGTCAGAGGTACTGTACATAATTTTCCTCAGTATTAGAAAAATTTGAAGCACTATGAGAAATAAAGAATTTCAGGTCAGAATTTGGGGTTTAGGTGGGAGATAGAGGCATTGGATATGTTGTGATTGAGTGAAATTCACCCTACAAAGTGTATGGGAGAAAATACTGAGTTTTTAAGATTTCACAGGTCATGCTGCAAGACAAAGCTTTTACTTCAGTGGCTGATCTTTCCAGTGGCTTTCTTTTAAGGTTCTGTACCTCATGTTCCCTGTTGCATTGCGATCAAGTTTGACAGACATTAAATCACACAAAATTCGGCGTATTTCCAATGTAAATTACAGGCTCTGCCCCAACACATATTTGTAATGTGGGCAAAAGTTCTCAATACAAAACCCAGCATGTTTATAGCCTTGCTTGTAGCCTTTGCTTTTGCAGCTATATGAAGAAATTTGTCTTTAAGAATAAATAAATAGAATGCAATGGCAAGAAGATACTTAATGCGTAGTTTTATCATAATGAGACTTAAAATCTTTGATCCAGTAGTCTTAAAACAGGAAGGAGGTGAAAGGAGGACAGTGAGGATAATGGATGCCATGTTTTGATGCAGTTGTTCTTGGGACTGTTTTCTCCTGCTTTCTCAACATCCTGCATTTCAAAAAAGCTATGGGAATGTGAAGGGGGAGGAAGTTTTCACATTGAATTTTTGCTAATTTGTAAAGGCCAAAGCCTAACTAATGTACATTTCTCACTACAGTGCCTCAGCAAGTTCATGGGGCTGTTCATTTGAAAGGCTCATTAGGAACCTAATCCATCTCTCATGATGCTGCTGTAATGAAAGCAGGAATTACAAGGACAATGAGATTTTCTTAATTTAGGGGAAAGAGATGCAAAGCTATTAAAACTTTCACCATCCTAATTAAGTTGTGAGAAATATATGAGTAGAGTCTTCATGGCATTTACATTAATTGCACTTAGGCTGTGGCTAGTAATAATGGTTTCATTAATACAATGGTAGTTTTGGAACTATATATAGGAAGATTCCCTTAGATGGAAGGTTACTCCATTATATTTTTTCATTTATTAGCTGGTTACCCATAAAATGAATCCTATAATAATGGCAGATAGGCAAAGGTTAACTTTAGGCAAGTTCACCAATATTCTGCACAATACAGAACTTAAGTTTAATTTCCCCCTCTTTTTTGTGTGTGTGGAACAAAAAAAAAAAAAAAACCAAACCAAACACCTTCTCAAGTGAAATAATGAGACACACAGAAAGAAAAAACATATATTCAGTATGGTGTTTGTGCATATAGCAGCAAAATGGATAGGTTGTTTTCTTCCTTACTTCCAAGCTGTAATATAACAGTACCAAATTTCCTGAGAATCTAGGATTCCTGCTTGAATGTGCCAAGTTTTGCTTCAGCTCCTGCATTTGAGGTCTTTGTATGTCTGCCAGTAAGGGCTTTTCAAGAATCTGTGTTCCTCTGGACAAATGGGAGTGTGATTTATGAAGGAACCTTTAAAATGCTAAATACATATTTCATATATTACAGGTGGGTGTGAGCTGCCTCTTGATGGAGGTGGGAAACATACTTAGTCTTTATTGCCCATTTGACATATTCACATTACCACACAGATACTAACTAATCACTTCTGTAACTCTAAGGTAAATTAATAAATGTTGTTAATCCCATTTTTATTCAGGAGGAAATGGCTGAATTGTCCTGACCCTTGTGAAAAAAAAGGGGCAGAGCCAGGAATAGAATTTAGTATTTTTTCAGTTATTACTCAGACATAACCTCCTCTAATTTTTTTTTTTTTTTTCAGTTCATCATTACTATCTAATGCACTGAACAGACTTCCAGAATGTAAACAGCTGTGCCAGCTGGAGACATGAACACTTCTATGAGATCCTGTGACAATGCTGCCTTTCCCTCAGTTGTGCAGCTGGAGGGATTTTGTCACAGTGGAACATCCTGTCTGGGCCCTCTGAGCTGCTCAGAGCATGACTAGCTCACTTGATCTGGAGTTGACAACAGGGAGGTGTGACATTTTGTTTGCCTAGTATGAGAGAGGAAATGTCCAGCTTTTGATACATGAATGATTGTCTCCTGCTCATATGTGTTAAAAATACATAAAGATCATATAAAAGAAAAAAGAGTGTAGTTACCACACTGACCATTGGATTGTTTATCTCTGAGAGGTAATGGGGGTCCTGGAAGTATCCCGAGTGACCTGCTCTAAAACGCAGCCCTAGTACACCTGTACAAAGAATTTCCATCCAATGAGTAGATCCTTTATATGTGTTTCACTGTAGCCAAGCAATATGTATGATCCTGCTTTGGTGAATGTTTGACATGGTTTTGAGGAACATTCAAATTGTTGGGTGATAAGTAATTATTTTCTAATGGGTTCTTCACATGTAATTAACAAACCTATTAACAGATACTGTTCCAATATTCAGTCTAAGTGTGAAAAAGTGGCAAAGCACTGAGCATCTCTTAATTACTTTTCCTAGGTTTATAGTGACATAATCTCACCATTTGTTTCAAAAGGACCTTGTTTAGTTTCAACTGTATTAATGTGAGTTACTGTTTGTAGGAAGAGCAGATAGTATATTTTTAAGATGGACTTGTAACGCTTCAGTAGAGGGAAGATGGAAAGATTGACTTCTGCTTCAGTTATGTCCATCTTTAGTTTCAGAGCAAGCTTGCTCATTTGGAAAGTTGTGAAGATCTTTAGGATCTTTAGTTTGTAGATTTTGCAAATGTGGCTACTCTTTACTACCTTCACACTGAAGACAAGTAGTCGTATCTGATAATGTTTAACTTTTAAGTGGCTTTCATGATAGACTGTGTACATTCCAATTTTATTGTAAAAGCACTGTGAAAATACAGTAAATTAACTGCCTGCTCGGACAACAGTGGGATAGGATCTGGGCTGCTAGCCTTTAGAGAAGTTATCTTCTTAGTTTGGTTTTATGTTTACTGATATGGAGGGCCTTTGAGGGGTCTTACCACCTTTTACCAGTATCTCTTGGGTTTTGCTTTTACAGTAACACCAAAGGCAAGGAGAAACATCAAATAATGCCAAACATCAATTCTGTTATTCAGGTCTTTTCTATCTGTAATTACCTTTCTTTGATTATTTTAATGTTATCTAATAGGTGCCTGAAGCAGCTATAATTATGACTTGAATTGGTGACTGATTGTTCACTAAAGAACGCCCATGCAAGATGTCCCAAGTCCCTTCATTTATACTACCCCAACTGCAAATAGACAAATGCATTCTAGGGCTTCTGTGCTTGCTTTTGGATTACAGTTGTAGACATGTAACTTCAGATCCACTTCAAAAGAGCACAGCACTATTTGCTTTCAGCTGCCTTTCTTCCCCTTTTGTTTTGTTAGTTGCCTCTTCACACTCCTCTGCAGCTCATGTAATTTTCTCATTTAAATTGGCAAAAGGCAACAAGTTGATTCTACCAATTCTATCAATAAGGAAATAAAATTATCAGAAAATGGGAGGGAGGATCTTAAGAAATGCATATCTCATCTTCACTCAACATAATTGTATCGTGGATGCTTGTGTTTTTAAGACCCCAAAAGTCCTGCTTCCTGCTGCCTAGTTTAGGTCTGGTTCAGATCACAAGGGAGACTGTGCTGTTGGGATGTCCAAAGACACCCAGAGCCTACAAGGGGCCTACAAGGATGCTGGAGAGGGTGTCTTCATTAGGGACTGTAGTGGTAGGACAAGGGGTAATGGGTTTAAACTTAAACAGGGGAAGTGCAGGTTAGATATAAGGAAGAAGTTCTTTGCTGTGGGGGTGGTGAGGTACTGGCAAAGGATTTCCAAAGAAGTGATAAATGCTCCATCCCTGGCAGTGTTCAAGGACAGGTTGTACAGAGTCTTGGTGACATGGTCTAGTGTGTGGTATCTCTACTCATGTCAGGAGGTTGAAATTTACTCCCTTGCAACCCAAACCATTCTATGATTGTATGACAGTCATTGCCTGAGCAATCCAGAGGAAGATGCTCTTTCAGAATAATTTCTCAGTTTTGACCAGTGTTTCCTCCTATACTGGCATCTCATAATTACTTAATATTTAAGCATCAATTCAGGGTTTTTTGGGTCACTCTCATTTCAGGCAATTGTAAGTGTAATTTTGAGATAGACAAAGGAGTCCCAGCAAGTTCCTCTAGCGTGGAAGTTCCCTTTCTTCCCTAATCTCATTTCTTCTTTCCTGAACGGAGTTATTCAAGTTGCTTGGTAAGGATTAAATTTATTCTTTTGATATTTTCATGTCCTGCAGCAGCATAATTAAGATGGTATAGCTATATTCATGGTTTCTTCAGTGGAAAATCCACCATGATCTTGAACAGTATGTTATGTGTGGGCTGACTTCATTCAGGGAACTTAAATTGGATCCGTTTCACATAACTGCATATGGCAAATAATTCAATGTAAAATAAACATCTTGTCCATGTAAATACCATTCATTTCAACTGACTCTTATTTTCATGTTTCTTTAGAGTACTTACAGGTTGTCAAGTTGTTATATGTTTCCTGCTGTCTTGGATAAAAAAGGAGTGTATTTTTTAGCTTTAATTTCCGTTGCACTTTTAGCAGGGAAGAGTCTCTGTATGCTATAGTTGCAGATAAGGACTAGCAATCAAGTGAAAATACACTCTGTGATTCAGATTTATAAATAAATTCGTATTACCTAGCAGTGTGCAGTTCTCATTTGAAAAACTAGAAAGTTTTGAAGTTTAGTAGGAAGTTAATAACCAGTATTGTTCCTTCTTTAAAACGTTAGAGGGAGGAAAAGTACAAAATTCACACCAGGAAAATAATTGCATAAAGTTCATGTGAATAACTGTACACGATGAAAATTATTATGGTGAAACAGTCACTCAGGGCTTATCAGAAAGGAAGAGTGACAAAAATCAAGAACTCGAAATTTCCAGGCCAAGTGCGACAGCACAGCCATCTGAAACTGCTATATTTTTTCCATAGGAGTTTTTCCACTGCCAAACTATTAGTAAATTTTTTGGGTCATAAATACAGGAATTCCCTTTTGAAGTTGGAGCTATCCTGTTCCATGAAACAAAATGAACCACAAATGATCCAGCTGAGCCACATTTGTGCTTTCAGCTGTGCTCATGCAGTGTGTCAGTAGGGTATTCACTTTTTTTTCCCCAAAGTTTGTTTTTCTCCTAAGGGATATAACAGCTGAGAATTAATCCAGCATGGCTACATTGCTTCCATATTTTTGATGGAAAAGACCTGTGCATTCAGAAAATCATATCTTTTTAAGTAAAACATTAAAAAAAACTTGTCTTCCTTATGCTGTTATATCTCTTTACAGTGATTACTGAAGTGAGTGTAAAATGGTTTCATTACACTTGCAATCAGACTTTTCTAATTAAGATCCTGACAGACATGGTCATTTATAAATTTCAGTGATGTGTATGTTCTACTTACAGTCTTACTAGATATGAATCTGTAGAATATAATGTCAGATCAAAGATGGATCTTCAGAAAGAGGCAAATCATCAGAAAGTAGATGCCACTTTGTAGCTGTTAGAATTTATGGACAAATCTATGAGTAGAGCTATCTTTGACCTACCTAGCTAT
The DNA here is from genome assembly GCA_032466535.1 of Forpus xanthops. Lineage (NCBI taxonomy): Eukaryota > Metazoa > Chordata > Aves > Psittaciformes > Psittacidae > Forpus > Forpus xanthops. The sequence continues at coordinate 12,889 of JASSUY010024772.1, forward strand.
CATACACAGTGTCAGTTTGGGACTCTTTAAGTACAGAGGAAAGGAAACAGATCAGGAATAAGGAGATCCATGAAATTGAAAATTACGCAGTGAGGGAGAAATGCCCAGGAAAATTATTTTCTGTGTTATCAGGAAAGCTACTAGAGTTAGGGGCCATATGATAATTTCCATTATCTCTAGATGATTAGGTACACATTCCAACATACTATGAAAGCATCTGTCACTGTTACCAAGAAGAACATAATGCGTTCTTACATTTGAATATGTCATGTATTGACTTCATCGGAGCTCGAGGGACAAACTCATGCTTGGAGTATGATCATTTTGCTCTATAAATAATCAAATATCTTGTTTCATAGCCAAAACAGATCACTGCAGGAGTGTGATAATTTCTTTCCCCCATGTACATTAATGCACATGTGTTTCAAGAGCATTACTTGGACAGGGCAGGTAATGGAGCTATAAGAACCAGTAGCTCAGCCTAGCAAAACATATCTGAACAAGATATTCTAGAAGTATCTACTAACTGTACATGACTTAATTCACAGACAGACCTCAGAATACATTATTGCTTTTATTAGGAAAGGAAGGCAAGCAAAAAAAAAAAAAAAAAAGAGGAAAAGAATGGAAAATCTTGACCTTTATCAGGAATGAGTACAATTGAGAGAAGAATGAAGTTCTGGCTTTAAAACATTTTAACATCTCCAGCCAACAGCAGTCTCCTTAGCAAGCTCTCAGTTGTAGGGAAGATATTCAATGTCTTAGAAAGCAGAGAGGGATAGGAATGTAGGGATGATAAGGCATGTGAATAACTACAGTTGGAGGCTATCTGAAGCTACAAATGTCTTTTCCCTTTGTCTTCTTACTATCTCATAATTATCAGATACAGTATTTGGGAGCCAAGCAAACTGAGAAATACATATGTGAACATGTACATGTGTCATAGGGTCAATTACTATAATTTCTATGTAAACTTGGTAAAGATAACCTGGAAAAAAGTTCTTATTGTGTATATATATGAAACAAGCTGGGAACAACCAGGCGTACAGCAAATGAAATGCATTCAGGACGTACTTGCCATAGCCCATTGACATCTCTGCCATTGTGATTCTTTTAAATGGGCTCTTTTTGTTGTTCTAAATACTTTACATGTATTAAATACTTAGATGTGACATGCTTTGGTACGTCACAGAGCTGGATTTGTCATGTTCATGGTGCTAATTCTCTTATTTGGATCAGGGTTGCTGGCTCAGTTATGTCCCTCATGGTGTGCTATTGTTTCCCTCCTTTCAGAGAATCATGAAAGATGGAGTCCTAACAGGAAATTTGCGTCTATGAAAAGCAAAGAAAGAATCTCACAACTCAGAGTGGCACAGTTTGACGTAGAGGGAGTAAATAAGCCACTATTTCTGCATTTCTTTGTTTGATGTTTCCTTTCTGTCAAGAAGTTCGGTCTTCTCATGTCATATTTATTCAAATGGAATAGCAAAAGTTCAGAATTTCAAGAAGGAATGAAGTATTAATTTTGCTTTAAAATTTCATGAAGTAAGTAACAAACAGGACTTTGCTGGACAGCTGGTGTTCCAAAAAATTAGATGTATGCTCTGTTTCATTGGTTACAATTAGACCACTTCTGTCCTTCACATTTCAAGGATTTTGAAGTGTGGTTTTGGATTGGATCCAGAGGTAAATGTCCTTTCTCAAATCTTGTAAGTGGTAATGCAGGAAGACTTGTAAAATGGATTGGGAAAAACAAAGGGAAGACAACTTTTGTAAAATCTCACTGAGTATGCAGCAACACAAAGAAAAAGCAGAAATGTTCACTTGAAGGTTTCATGTTATTGCATGACCCAAATTTCTGTGTTCCTGTGGCACAGTAGCTTCTTGAGGTGTTTGGTATTTTATGTTAAAGGTTGAAGTTTATTGTTGAGATGTTGGCTTGCAGATAAGACACAGCAAAGTAAATACAGACTGCTGCTGTCTAGTGCTGCAGTGCTGTTCAAAGCGCAGAAGTTTTAATTAGTTTCACATAATGAATTCTGGAATCATATGAGACAAAAGAGAGCTGAGCCTTGTTAATATTGTCATTGCCCCGTGCTTTAGGAAGATACACTACTAAGAAGTTTTCTTCCTGTTTCCATACTGCTTCGCTCAATTCTTCAGGTGTCCCGTGTTCAAGGATTCCCCAGGCTGTGACTGAGACCTGATATTTCCATTCCACTCATTCGTGTGACAGTGGTGTAGTTTGTAATGGAATGTTTGGCTCACATCTTAAAAACTAGGTGGAACTTTGCAGGAGAAAATGCATCCAAGTTCACTGCAAACAATAAATTGGAGTTTAACTATTTGTTGCCGCCCAAATCTGCTCAGGTAGCCTGTCACTATTCTAAAGAACAGAAAAATGGAAGTGCTTGCAAAACAAGTGTACAAGTTAAATATTTTGTTTTATAACAATTGCAATGCTCTTGGCCTTTGGTCTGGCCTGTACTGACAGGCTTGCCCTGTTACCTCTGCTCAGAGTTGTCCCTTTAGTCCTGCTCAGCTGTGACCAGATGGCCATTTACACTGGGGCATGGCCTGCAGAGACCTAGGCATGCAAAGGGGTTTCACCAGCTGGGGTGGAGCAAGCATTGAGGGAGTTTTGTAGAGAGCAGCACTGAAGAGGAAGCTGTTGAGGTGCAGCAGTGAAACTGGTGAGAAAGTGGAATAATCTGCCAATGTAAGATTTAAAGAGGAAGTTTTAACCTGTATAAGTTCAATGTTGTGTTTCTTTCCTTCTGCGTGAAGCTGCCTAATGGGAAATGCAGTAGTTTTCAGAAGTAAAAAGTTCCAAGCTTCAGCAGCTGCTGGCTGGAAAATGTTTCATGTCTCTTTGTGCAGTCCTGTGATATCCTGCAGCATCTTGGAAATGCCCTGTCATCCTGGGATGAGTTAGACCTGGAGACTGATAGCTTTAAGATGACACAAGGGGCAGGCATTTTAGTCAAAAACTGTTGGGGGGGGTTGGTGTTTGGGGTGTATTCAGTATTTAGTCAAAATCTCTAATTTTCCTGGAAAATTGTCTTTGAACTGATTAAATCTGATGAGTGTGGAGGTACATTATGAAATGTGTGGAGCTTGTATAGCTGTTGTTAAGTGTAAGTCTCTGAATAATAACATACAGTGTGGGTCTGGAAGTGATCTGTCAGGGGAATTAAGCTCATCTAACTATGGGTATCTTATTAAGTACATCCTGCGTGAATGCTTAGTACTGTAACTTTTAATGGGATGTGTGTGAAGACCAATCAGGATAGGCATATAATAGCTAGAGATAAAGACACTTTGGTGCTCAGAAAGCAGTGGGGAAAGCTGTTAACTTCCATGTTCTTGTCTGCAGCCTCAAATAGGTTACCAGCCTTAATTTGCAAACGAATAAAAGGTCAGAAGAACTCTGTAGAGTTTTAAAAGCAATTTTCAGGAGGAGGAAAGAAAAGCTGACACATATAGGATGTAAGGAAAACTGTATTTGAAATTAAGTATTTTGAAAACAGTAGGAAATGTACGAGTCAGCTGAATCTGTAAAAAGATCTGCTAAGAGAGGCAGTTCCACTTAGGTGTGTGAAGCCAAAGCCAGGCTGCAGTCAGTACAGTGACTGACTACAGTGTGCTCTGGAGGCATGGCTGACAAATGTAGGTGGGAGCCTGAACACAGCACAGGGCAGGGAGCTGAGGCAACCAAAATGTGTTAGTGTTATGTGTTTGCTCTTTTCTCACTGTAAATGAAAGTCAAAGCACAAACTAATCATTTTTATCTCTGCCCGCTTTTACCCTTGCTCTTCTGAAAGAAGGTGGTAGCATTTTCAGAACAGTGCCATCATATGGTGGACAGGGGTAGAGCAGTTGATGTCATCTACCTGGACTAGTGAAAAGCTTTAGACACTGCACCGCATGATATCCTTGTCTCTAAATTGGAGAGACATCAATTTGATAGGTGGACCACTCGATGGATAAAGAACTGGCTGGATGGCCGCACACAAAGAGTTGTGCTCAATGGCTCAATGTCCAGCTGGAGACCAATAACAAGTGTGTCCCTCAGGGTTTGGTGTTGGGAATGATCTTGTTCAACACCTCTGTCAGTGACATGGACAGTGGGATTGAGTGCACTCTCAGCTGGTTTACCAATGACACCAAGCTGTGTTGTTCAGTTGATAGTCTGCAGGGAAGGAGTGCCATACAGAGGGACCTTGACATAATTGTTAGGTGGGCTGATGCCATCCTTATCAAGTTTAACCATGCCAAGTGCAAGGTCCTCCACCTGGGTGGGAGCAATCCCAGGCACAACTATAGGTTGGGTAGAGAAGAGATTCAAAGCAGCCCTGAGGAGAAGGACTTGGGGATGTTGGTTGATGAGAAAATGAACATGAGATGGCAGTGTGCTCTTGCAGCCCAGAAAGCCAACTATATCCTGGGCTTCATCAAAAGGAGCATGGCCGGCAGGTCATGGGAGGTGATCCTGCCCCTCTACTCTGCTCTCGTGAGACCTCATTTGGAGTATTGTGTGCAGTTCTGGTATTCTCAATATAGAAAGGACATGGAACTGTTGGAACAAGTCCACGAGGATGATCAGGGGACTGGAACACCTCCCGTATGAAGATAGGATGAGAAAGCTGAGTCAGTTCAGCCTGGAGAAGAGAAGGCTGCATGGAGACCTCATAGCAGCCTTCCAGTATCTGAAAGGGGCCTGTAGGGATGCTGGGGAGGGACTCTTCATGAGGGACTGTAGTGAGAGAACAAGGGGTAAAGGGTTCAAACTTAAACAGGGAAAGTTTAGATTGGATCTGAGGAAGAAATTCTTTACTTTGAGGGTGGTGAGGCACTGGAATGGGCTTCCCAGGGAAGTTGTGAATGTTCTATCGCTAGCAGTGTTCAAGGCCGGGTTTGACAAAGCCTTGCGTGATATGGTGTAGTGTGAGGTATCCCTGCTCATGGCAGGGGTGCTGGAACTAGATGGTCTTGAGGTCCTTTCCAACCCTAACTATTCTATGATTCTTTAGAAGTGAGACACAACGTCAGGGTAACATACATATTTCAAGACACAAAGAAATGTGTCCTCATGCTGTAGCTTTGTCCACTTACTAAAAGATTATTCTTTAATCATACATTTTCAGTAGATATTTGTGTGCAAATGAATCATGGGAGGGAATCAAGGGAGTTAGATACTCATTTGTGTCTGTCGTGCCCTCCATTTTTCATTCTTATCTCAAGAAAAACGCCAACCCTAAACCAAAACAAAATCCCTGCCTTTCTTCCAGAGCTACTTTATTAGCAACATGGTCACTCAAGTCAGTACTTACTGATGTTCAGGTGGGGAGGAGGCATTTGTGTGTTTTATAGAATAGCTTGAAATTAGTGATGTCTCTGGGTTTGAACTGAATGGTCCTTCTGTAGATGGTGGCAGTGAATTTGTGGTGTCAACAAAGCCAGGAGTTCACAAACTGTGACCACAGATTTTTTCTAGAGCCCTGTGCATAAGCTTAACACCAGGCGGTTTTCCTCCTTGTGCAACAGGGTTTGTAAATTTATATTGTACCGAATGCAGGAAACTCCTGTTTCTTTTTGACACCATGCTAGGCAGTTGGTATTCTGACTGTACCTCTAATCTGTCTACTGCAGAGATTTTGTGTCTTTTTTATGAAATGTTTAAATAATAAAATGCGTTTTTAATTTTCAAATTGTTCAAGGTGTCTTCTGTAATTATTTTGGGGCTGGGGTTTGGGTTTGTTTTAATGTTTGTCAGAAGCTAGGCAAGCAGCAGGTATTTCTTTGCCCATGTGTCTACTTTTGATTTTTTTTTTTATATGAATTTTTTAGAGGTTGCAGTAGAAGTACCACAACCCAAAGAGGCTTCAAATATGTAGTGCTGCAAACAAAAACAGCAGGGATACAGGCTCGAAGAGTTTATGCCACTGAATGAGGTAACTGTCAGAAATAATGAAGCAAGCTAAGAAGATTTTCTACTTGCTCCCCCAAGAAAAAGGGGAAATGATGCCTATTGTTAGTAAAAGAAACTGGGAGTGGAAATAAAGTGAATTATGGAAACCTCAGCTGTAATAAAAGTTAGTAAGGCAATAAGTGAGATGTGTCAGTAGAGAAGGTAGGAGCACATAATTTTTGCAGTATTTATTAGTAGAAGGGAAGTAATGGAGATTAAAAGATAAATGACAAGTTTGGGGAGGAAGGAGTATCTGAATTTGTTGCAGTACAAACTTAATGGACAGTGGAAAAAAAAGAAATTATGTCCATGAATGAAGTTGTTTGGATGATTTTTTTTTTATTATTATTATTTTTTCTCTTATACTTTCAGAGTGTAATTAGGTTATTTTTCTTCCAAAAAGTTGGGTTGTGTCTGATTTATGTAGTTGTTGCTGCACTTGGAACCTAAACTGAGTGCTTTCTAGAACAGTCCTTGTTTGTTAATTTGCCAGTTGAAGATAGTCACATTGTGGTGGAAGTGTAGAAAAATACTTCTCTGGCTTCTAAAGCTGTTTAATTAAGTAAATGGAAAATCAGGTAGCTAGTACAAATCCATCCATCCTTTTATTTGTCACTTAAATAGTTCTTATGCTAGCTGTAACTCCTTTAGCTTCAGCAGTAATATTCATTGACTAGCATGTTTTACTGGTGCCCAAGGGTAAGATGTTTCTGAAGGACCATGCATGTTGTTTGGGGGAGGAGGTATTTGTAGAGCTTCCAACAGTACAGGTCCGTGCCTGGGTCATAGATGCACCCTCAGTAGATCTTGTAGTGTTTCATATGTGTCTTTAACCTCTTGCAGCTGCAGTTTTGTCCTAAAGCACGCAGACAAGCTAATCAATGGGAAGTTGAACACAACAGCATTGAACTATGTTTTATTAAAGCAGTGGATGAAAGGAATCCAGACTATAAAGCCAGAACAAGAGCATATGCATTTAGAGGGAAATTTAAATAACTCATTTTATATACCTGTAGCAGGTGAGCAGGGAAATATAAGGAAATGCTTTGAAAGGGATATAATCTGTTTCCTTTGTCCAGTGCAAGGGCTCACTTAAACATGTATTGCATTTTAAACTTTTTGCTTTAAAAAATCTGCAGCCCTTTTAAATGCTTGCTAATTGAGAGATATCATTGGTTATTGTGTTTATAAGTTGTTTCTTGATAGAGCAGTGTTTATTCTGGTCAAAAAATCTTTGTCCAAATTCATACAGGCTACATGGGGCAAGAAAATCTCCAGTGAATTTTTTGAAGTGAAAGATGCATAGCATGTGATGCCGCACTCTCTTTGTCCTACAATGGAGGGTGCTTGCTTTCTTAAATTTAGATCTTCTTGGAGTATAACTTGCAGTTGTTACTTCCAGATTGGGTTATTAGAGCAAGTCAGGTCATTAGCACAGTGAATTGTTGAGTATTTCCTATTGGTGTATCATATATTTAATTTCCTTCAATCTTGAAGACTGTTGAAGGGACAAGAGGTGCTGCAGTAAAGCCTTGGTCTGTTTGTGACTTACTGAGAATATCCTATTTGAAGAAAGTTTAAGGCAAATTATTAGAATATCTACAGAGAATAAAAACAGGCACTTCTTTGAGAAAAGGTAAAGATAGGATCAAGCCCCATTTTGCTGATACAAAATGATCAGCTTGCAAAAGGATATACATAGAGGAAAATCACTTGTGAAATCCTTAAAGCACAATACTCTATAATTCTAAATTTTTGTAGTTAGTATCTTGATGCTGTAGTGTAAGAGACTGGAAATAATGAGGGTGTAACACAGGACTTGCAAAAAATATTAAGTGAATTTATTGTTGTTCATTTCAAAGCATTTTAAATCATAGTAGTTGACTTTCAATAGATTTTTATGTTCCTTTAAATTATACCTAGTGGGTCTTTATTCCAAAGCATTTGAACATGTATCACTTCTGTAACAGTTCTTCTCCTTGATGAAACATGGTTCTGTTATCGCTGTACCTGTGTGTTATGCTGTTGTCCTTTAGCAGGACAATGCTTCAAGAGCAAATAGAAAATTTTAATATAGTACTATGGAAGTGAAATCACACCTTTTTAATGTGTTGAACTCTCTCTGAGCTGTTTCAGAAGTTGTTCCAACTGTTACACATTGTGTGTATGTGTGTGTTAAACTCATTTAAAGTGTTTGAATTTTTGGCCAAATTGGTGAAAGTCTCCACAGTTAAGACTTAAGGTTTTGGTTTGGGTTTTTCTTTTCTTTTTTTTTTTTTTTTTTTTTTTTTTTTTTGGGGTTGGTGTTTTTTTTTTTTTTTTATGGGTTTTTTTTTTTGTTATTTTTATTTTGGGTACTTCGGTTTTGGTTGGATTCTCCCCCTCTCTAGAGAAAGGAAAAGTTCTTTTTATTTTTATTTTTATGAAATAACTGCATTATAATAGGTAATTGCTAGTGAGGGGGCAATATGTTAATAACAGCCTTTGCCAGTGTTGCCCAAGTGGGTTGCATATCAAAATTAAACCAAATTTTAACGTTTCTGAAAACACTTTTTTGTTGTACATATAGCACCACTGAGAAAGCAGCTTCTACTTAACTTCAAAGATTATGAGATCCTGTTTGTGATTAAGCCTTCTACGTTGTCATGCATGTGCTTCAACTAGAAATAAGCTTTTCTTTAAAAGTGTTTTATTTGGGAGCTGCAGTCCTGGATTAAATCTCTTTGCAGTTTCTTTCCCAAAGGTCAGATACTTTTGGCCATCTAGAGGGACCTCGACATGCCTGTGAGGTGGGCTGATGCCAACCTCATAAAGTTTAACCATGCCAAGTGCAAGGTCCTACACTTAGGTCAGAGCAATCCCAGGCACAGCTACAGGTTGGGCAGAGATGAGATTCAGAGCAGCCCTGAGGAGAAGGACTTGGGGGTGCTGATTGATGAGAAAATCAACATGAGCCGGCGGTGTGCTCTTGCAGCCCAGAAAACCAACCATATCCTGGACTGCATCAAAAGGAGTGTGACCAAAGGATGGAGGGAGGTGATCCTGCCCCTCTACTCTGCTCTCGTGAGACCTCATTTGGAGTACTGTGTGCAGTTCTGGTGTCCTCTACATAAAAAGGGCATGGAACTGTTGGAACAAGTCCAGAGGAGGGCCACGAGGGTGATAAGGGTCTGGAGCACCTCCCCTATGGAGATAGGATGAGAGAGTTGCAGCTGTTCAGCCTGGAGAAGAGAAGGCTGCAGCCTTCCAGTATCTGAAAGGGGCCTGTAGGGATGCTGGGGAGGGACTCTTCATGAGGGACTGTAGTGAGAGAACAAGGGGTAAAGGGTTCAAACTTAAACAGGGAAAGTTTAGATTGGATCTGAGGAAGAAATTCTTTACTTTGAGGGT
>JASSUY010024776.1:0-11949 GCA_032466535.1 Forpus xanthops
GGAAAGGAAAGGAAAGGAAAGGAAAGGAAAGGAAAGGAAAGGAAAGGAAAGGAAAGGAAAGGAAAGGAAAAAGGAAAGGAAAGAAAAAAAAGAGGGTAGGGGACAAAAAGGCTGGGATTATTCTTTTAGGCTGTTGCAACAGAAAATGGAATAAAGTCTGCAGTTTCTGAGTTATGGGAATGTAATCATTCCTGCTGCTGTGTTGTTAGAATGACCCCTGGACAAGGAGCAGCCCATGCCAGCTAGCTGTGCTGCACACAATTATGAGGATGATGCAGCAGCTAGCATGGGTCAGGCCCAGAATGTAGTTTGTGAAGACCTAACTCCACTTTGGAGGGTGAGGAAGTACCACATGGAAAGATTGCTCTATACTGTTTGGACACACGGTTCCTTAACCTTAAGGATTGCATTTAATTTACAGTTTATCTCTTGCTTTTGCATATAACCCACACACAACTTCTCAGTCATACCATACACACCACTCCTAACCACCTGTCACAGACAAATTGACATTGCTTAGATCTAGTTTGACTGCCTTTGCTGCACTGTGAATTGTACTTTCGTATTTCTATAGACTTTCTTGTACCAGCTTCCCCAATGATTCACCTGCTCACCTGAAGAATGCTTTATCTGGGAGAGGAAAGGAAGAAAGATTCATGCCTACCAAATTGTCTTTGAAATAAGTGACTTTCACTGATTCGAATACAGGTAGAATAAGTATGAGCCTTTTTTTACTAGGTGAACATGTTCTAATTCACTGCGTTTCAGTGAAACTTGTGAGAATTTGCATGATCAGTGAAGAGATTTTGCAGTCTCAGTGAGGAATGGGATCATTCAACTTGAGATTTCTTTTTGGATACTTCTAACTCTCCTTAAAAGCAAGATCCTCCAGAAAATGAAATACCAATGTAGAATAAAGTTGTGACTTGTGTTTTCCTTGGGAAGTGCCTCTTCCTCCTGATTTTCTCCTGAAATGAACAAAGGTCTTAATTACCTAAGTTTATGCACCCTCTTGGTTTTGGATTTTATTAATTATTATTATTATTATTCATGTCTTTCTAATATTTTTCATTCATTTATTCTTTTGTGTGTATGTGTTTGTATTCAAATACATGCACTGAGGTCAGGGTTCCTGTTTTGAGTTCTTGACATACTCTAGTAAGAGTTATAGCTATGTCTCAGTCTCTCCCAAAAGGGTGACAAGCGAATGCTGACTGGAAGACACCCATGCTATCCAGTTGTGTGTGATCTCCTTGAAATCCCAGGAACTGGGTGATGCTGTGCAAATTGACCCAGTGCTTAGGAATCAAGCAATTAACATTTTTTTAAGCAGTTACTAAAATTTTTCTGATGTTGAAGCAGTAAGATTTAATAAACACATGAATGCTTAGTTTGTGAAAGATAGGGTTTGTTATGTACTGGGATTTTCAAGTTGCAAGGATATCCATTTAAAATTTCAGTGTGCTCCTGTTCTTTTGTAAAATACCATGAAGTGCTTAGTTGCATCCTACATTAGTTACATGCCTTCAGAAATCTGTCCTCTAGAGGTGAAAGAATCTTGGACAATGGCCCTATTGTTAATCATTATTTCCAGTATAATGTTAACAAATGTTCTAACCTTGAAAGGAGGCAGGGGAGTAAAACCCTAGGCCTTCCTCCTTATCCTTTTTCCTTCCAGGTTTTATTCTTTTACAGCTGTAGCAGTACAAAGCAGCTACAACTAAGAATATGAATCATCGTTGCTATCGTCATTAACATAATGCCCATGTGTAGACTTATCCTCAGACTTTCAATTTGATAAACTGTTGGCATGTAAATATTTCCTTGAAGAAATTCCAGTCCAGCTGCTTTTGTTTACAAATCTATCAATAGTTACCACCATAGAATGTATTTGCCAGTATCTGAATTGTAATTACAACTTGTTCAATTGTGAATGAATTATAAAATAGGAAGACAAAGCCAAATAATAAATATTTTGCTGATTGTGGAACCATGCCAGCTTTGCCTGCGTTAATTTTGGAAATGTGAAGACATATGCTTGTAAGTCTTTGTAAAACTATTCTTTTTGGTTATTTCTTTGTACAGTTAGTTGTACAAGAAGCCCTTTCTGACTATTTCATTGTGCTTATTTTGGCTTCAGAGGTTCTTATGCTTATTTCTTGTTTTACTTCTTGACTTCTGCTTGATCATTCTGTGGGTTTAATTAAGGGTTAGTTTTGATACACCAGCCGCAGTAACATCTCAACTGACCTGAATACTGAGTATTTGCAGGTTTCAAAAAGAAAAAGCAATATTTTTGAGATGCAGGATCAAAGAAGCTCTGGAATTTCACTTGTGTTTGGCAGCAGGTTATTGGGTTTGCTTGTAGGTGTTTTGACCAGCCACGCAGAGAGATGTGCTTTGAATTTATTGAATTCTGACTGCTTTGTATAATCATTTGTTGCAACTTAATTACAATTCCATACAATTTGCATAGATCAGCTCTGGAGAAAATTAAATTTATTATCCCTAAATTAGGATAGCTAAAATTTAGAGTTGAGCTACATTTTTTAGACCTGTTTATAGCCAATGAACAGAATACACACATCAAAAGAAAAATAATTTTTTATCAGCCCTTGGTTTCCTATTTTAGGATTAGATGAATCACTTGTGAAAAATGCCTATTTATCTTAATTAGTCAATGAAGCTGTACATTGCAGCCAACAGCTATAGCAGAAGATGAGGTTTGCCTATAAGACATGTTGGGAAGCAGTTTGGTTTTACTAGCCTGTTCCACCAAACCACACCAATCCAAACTTCTTCCAGCATTTCAAAACTTTTGCGTAAGTACCTAGTATCTTTCTAACAAGTTTGTGAGCCCTCTAGTAACACCACGCAGAGGAGCAATAAAGTATATATAACTAGATCCACCACTTCTATTTGCATTTGGCAAGCAATGGTTTCTTCAGGTTGCATATGATAATCAAGAATGTTTATGTGTATCTACAGCGCAGAATCTGAAGAGCACAATAGTGAGGTAGAATGAAACAGCATCTGACCTTTTTCTTTGTTTCTTTGAAGACTGAGACAGTTGGAAGAATTCAATATTTTAATTTTTTTAATTTTTTTTTTTAAAGTTAAATGCTTTCAGATTTCAAAATAAATTCACATTATAACTATACCCTATTTTTGTCATGATTTTTCACTTTTCTATACAAAAAGTAAAAGAATACTTTACAGCACAATATAGAAGTAACAGCTATGAAGAGTGAACTTCAGTTCATGTGCCATAAGAGTCTAACTCTCACCTGGTAAATCATTCTTCCAAAAATAAATACCCTGTTGTTACAGAAAAGTGTTTATGAATTACTCTCACAGAAAATCTTGTTTGCTTAACTCAGTTCTGTAAATATAGGTGGCCTTGGTCTTTCTCTATGACTAGCAAAGGCACCCTTTTCTCCTTTGGCTATATAGTTTAGTCAACTGAGACTGCTTTTTTAGGTACCTAACTGAAGTAGTAAGTCTCATGACAATCATGAACTTTTTGTTCTTTCACATTTGAAGCTGTAGCAACATGTGGAAGGCTATTGGATTGTCTTTATGGAAAATTTCTATTATGTCATCAGGAATGAGTAATGAGCACAAACTGAAAATTTTCTAGTTCAGATATTGCATGCTCACAGACATAGCTATCTTTATATTCAATTAATTTTTTTTTTCTCAGTGTCTATACATATTATAGACACTATTTTACAGTTTCATTGTATCAAGGAGTGTAGGTTAGGAAGTCATAGGGTAGCTTAGAGGCTCTTGAAACTATGTAACCACCTCCCCCCCTTCATTGTGGTGCTGTTTTAATGGTACTACTCTCCGTAAAGATTCCTTAAGCAGTTTTTTCACTGCATTAAAACACATTATTTCTGCTTTCTATAAAAAAAAAATGAGCAGTCTTTCTCTTAGCTACTCATTAATCTACAGTCAGATGCTGAATGCATAGCTAGTTATTTTTGTTCCTATTTATTTAAGTTAAATTTCTGAAGGTTTGGTTATTAGCTATAACACTTAGAGACTAACTCTGTTTAGGTACAATACTGATTAATTCTACAACTCATAAAGCCACTAGAAAATATTTTGCTATCTGATTCACTGACTTCCATATAATCAGCCTATGAATTATATGACTAATCTTGATGTCTGACAATGTGAATGATAAATTTGTTCACTAGAGTATTTTTGATGCATTTCATCTTTCTCTGGTACATTATCAAAAATGGAACTTTGTCCATAACATTAGAACATCTGTGGTAAGTAGTTGCCATCTAGTGCCAACACTCATTTCTATTCATAGATAATGGGGCAATACTTAGACTTTGGAAGGCAATATGTTTCTCTCAATTTCTAATGGAGTCATGCAATGTTATGTTCATAATGGAAAGTAAATAACATGCCTTGACATGAATGAACACTTCAGGCAATCTTTAAAATAACTGAGGGCAGTGGAGAGCTAAAAAGATTAAGAGAATGAGTAGGAGAACTGCAACTTCACTCACTGACATTTCCAACATCTTCTTTTGCTGAATGTATGGTGCTCGTGATCTGGATGTGAATTTATCTGATGGGACAGCAAATCTTTCTTCTGGCTCTCTCACCAAATATTAGTTCCTTCAGGGGGCTATATCATAAATTAGAATAACATTGTGCAATATTGTCATCGCAACAAAAAAAAATCCATTCAGGAAAAATAGCTCTAAAATGGCATTCTGTCATTGGAAGAGTTGGATTTGTGCTGTTGTCAAACAAATTTGGTCACTTTCAAATTTTTTAAGTTTAAAAATATATTTAAAGTGAGAGTTTTCTTGCCAGTTTCACCAGATATGTGAGAACATAGCAGTTTAGCAGTGGGTGTTTTTTCAAAGCATTATCAACAAAATTGTGCATTAAGAGTTTATTAGCTATTCTGTTCTTGTGATTTTTAAAAGAAGCTAACTCAGTCTCCGGTACTGAATTTTCAAGAGCGCATCAAACGGTAAGCCTTTTTTATTTTTTTAAAGAGTGTGAAAGGGGGGCTGATATCTGTGGAAAGCAAAGATCACACTGAAACTATCCCTTTAAAAACATGCTAACCTGTAAAGGTATGCACTATGATGAGTTCAGGCAAGGGCATTCCAAATGAGTATGTTAGTACAGTAAATTAATAGTCTTTTGTTTGAATGTAAATAATAAAAAGATGACAATTCAAGATTTTTTCTCCCCCTTGAGCTTTTGGATTTACCTACTGGATTCATTTATCACACTGTGTTTTCTCATCTCTGTTTCAATACAATGGACTGTAGTTGTAACTTTGCTTCGGTCCTAGTTCAGTCCCAAGCTCTGAGGCACTGTGTAAAACTGGGCCTCTGATTCACTTAAGGAATCATAAAAGCTATGATTTTCAGATTAAAACTCCTGTCATTGTTGGTGTCTAGAAAATTAGGTAACAGATCACCTCTGTATGAAAAATCATCTGCAGCTGCCTCTAGAACTTTTGAGATGAATGTTGCAATCAGTTTTATCTGTAACTTATAGTCTTATTGAGGCCCCCAAACCAAAGTGAAAATATCAGATAGCAAAGAGATTCTTTTACTACCCTTTCATTATTCCCTCTAAGACTTTATTCCAGGCTTCATCCCTCTGTCTTCTGTGTGTGATTGTAGCTATGTGTGAATACTGCTGATTGCATTGTGAGATTGCAGATGATTAAAAAAAGAGTGTAGTAGGAAGTGAGATTTACCTTTTGACTTCTCTTCTATCTTTTCCATCTGCTGCAATACTCATGCACGCACACATGCACATGCACACACACTTTAGTTTCTAAGCTCAGTCATTTTGGTGGTGAAAATGAGTGAAACTGCTCTTGCCAAGAGTAATCTCTCCCCACCTCCCTTTCCTTTTCACAAGCCTGTCTGAACCCTGAGGTGACACTGAACGTGATGCCCACAACTTTCATTCCAGACCCTGATCCAGCCAGCTTAGAGATAAATTCTGTTTCCTTTCAGAACCCAAGGAACAAAGTTACACGGAAAAGCATAGCCAAATTGTGCCATACTTCTTTCCTGATGGAAGAAAACTCATAAGGTTTCTGTTGTTCCTGCTGTACAAGTTCTAGAGTGTGCAGAGGACCCACAAGCCTTTGGCTAGAAAAAAAGTATAATTTATGGGTCAAGTCTTTTTTGAGCCATATTGTGTTACTGTTAACTGCTCTACAGTTTAGACCACTTCCTGTGGGTTGTGGCCTTTTCCAAGATCATTTTCCTGTGAATGGCTGCAACACTAACTCTATTTTACTTTTCATTCTATTCATCCCACTTTTCTCATACGCTGAATCTTACCCCATTTAAGATCACTCTGTAATCTATTCTTCTCCAGATAGCTTACATCTATCATACTTTCCTTGTTATCAAAAAGAACAAAACCAAACCAAAACAAAAAAACCCAGCCAAACTGATCTTTCAGAACATTTCAGGCCACCGGGAGCTCAAACATTGTCTTAAACAAACAAATGAATAAATAACAAAAAAATGAATTCTCCTAGTTGCTACCTTTTCATTTATAATGCAGAGCAGATTTGCCATGGAAAAGAGTCACAATATGCAATGTATACATCTTCTTACAAGAAAGCAAGTTAGTCAGCTATGACAAAGATCACTAAGCATTTTTTTGCATTAAGGTAGCTACTTACAAGACTTATATGTCCCACATACAAAATTAATTTTCTTTCAGTACATTTTAAATCATTTCATGGGTACAGTAATTACACTATACTCGAACCATGTCAATCAATCACCACTCTGAATCAATACAGTAGATTTTTTTAAACTATTTATGAATAACAATACTCATATATGCCAAACATTTTATAAAAGTATAATTAGTTAGAATAATGAGCATATTTGTTCTTGTATTAATTTAACTCCTTGTCATGCTCCGTAGGGTTGGCATATATATATCTTTCTTTAAATTCAAGCTTACTTTGTTCAAAGTTGTTCAACTTTTTCTTTGAAATGGAATTTTCCTTACTTGTCTCATTTCAGTTTCCATTTTCTGTTACAGATAATCATGAAGTGAAATGGGTTTATAGGCTTATTTGTTTAAATATATAAGTGAATAGTTTTACAGGCGAAATTGCAACTGTTCACTTTTCAGTGGAAAATAGTTGAAGGAGACTCCCTTGGAAATGCTGTACAAATAGTTGATTGAAAATATTAATTTACCATGAAGATTGTGCCCTGCAGAAAGATGCAGGCTTGTGAGTGAGGGTAAGAAGATATTAAGGAAAACATGGTCAATATAAGTTAGCTCAGCCATTTTGAAAATTACTTTTGAAGTGTGCCTAATGAAAATTTGATGGAAATTTAATGCAAATAAACATTAAATCTCTATAATGTATCTCGATTTTTATTTTTTTTTTCAGTGATTATGGTTTTATTTCCTCTCAGAATTACACACAGTGAAATCCTCCTGTAAGTGAACTGTCTCATGTGACTTAACGACTGGCCTATCAAAGTATGAAGGGAAAACTGAGACAAACCTTCAGTGTTTCCTCTATTTTTTTTAATAAACTAAGAAAATTTCGTACGGCTTCAGTACAAAACAATGTCAATTCAAAGACAGTCTCTGGGTTCATGAACCTTAGCAAACCTTTTGATGAACTTCATTTATGTTTGGTATTTGTAGTGAAACACAATGCCGTAAGAGTTTCCCATGGTTTTGGGTTTCATTGCAAACATCTTGAGTGTTATTACTACTACTTTGAAGATATAAAATGCCGTGGAGCAAATCTTCACTAGGTGTAAACTGACATCCTTGCACTGAGTTCACTGTCAGCCAACACTCTTCATGATTTGATCCTTTAATTAATAAGCAATTCTTGTCATTGACCCCAATTAGAATGAACAAAAACAGTATCATATCCTTTCAGTGCAGAAATGTGCAAGATTTTTACAGGATTTTAAGTTCCATTCTAAAGAAATTTACTTCTTGCCTAGAAAATAGATCTTATTGCAACTGCAGTAAATATGCTGACACATTACTCTTATGCATGCAATCAATATTAGCCAGATTAATTCTTTTTGCTTAATCTATAGCATTTTTCCTGTCAGAACAGCATTAGTTATGCGAAAGTGGTCATACATTGTCAAACTGAGAGACTCATCTTGATTATTCCTGGTTATTTTGAATATAAGTACAATCCACCCTGACTGTTAGTCTACCCTTGGGAGCTAAGCAATTTGGCTGTTATTATAATGAGGTGTGGCTCATCATAAGGGTGATTATAATGGAGTCTAAGGGAATAGGGAGTCAAGCCTACTGTATATTATCTTTCATTTTTAAAGACTGTACTTTGGAATAATGGTTGAGTATTATAGCATTTTTGTTCATTGCACGTCTTCAGGGGTTGAGATATCCTCCAATGGACTATTTTGATACTAATAAGAAAGCACGTTTAGAACATGAAAATCCTTGTATCTTTTCCTTCAGGCAATTTGCTCTGAGTGTAATTCACATCTGATGAATACTTGGTGACGCTGAATGGTCCAGTGAAGATTGGTGCTAATTTTGCAGTAATGTACTCTGTTGCAACTGTGTCTGAGTGTGAAGGTATTTTTCACCAGTTCATGAACATTTAAAAATTACTTATATCTTTTTGTGATCATAATATTACTTTCTACCTTGTAATTTCCTGCTGAAGTTGCCCTAAAGTGGTTGCAAATCTGTGATCTTTATAATTTTCTTGCTGTCGTGGTTTAAGACCCTCACGCCACGCAGTTCTGCTCACTCACTCCCTCCTCTTTCTTCCCCAGTCCTGGAGGGATGGGGAGGAGAACTGAAAGAATGCAACTCCCACAGGTTGAGATAACAGTTTAGTAACTAAGGTATGACACAAATCACTACTGCTACCACCAGTAATAATAATGACAAGGCAAATACATGGAAAGAATACAAGAGCTCACCAACTAATTTCCACCCAGCCCGACCACACAGTGCCCCCCCATCACCAAGTCCGAACACGCCGTGCACACACACACACACACACACACACACACACCCCCTTCTGTGTCTCTGCTCTCCATTTCTACATCCTCGGCATGACATGCTGTGGTATGGAATACCTCTTTGGTCAGTTTGGGTCAGGTGTCCTGTCTCTGCTTCCTGCCGGCTCCCCCTACTCTCTGGCAGACCACAAGACTCAGAAAGTCCTTGGCCAGCCTAAACATTACCAAGCAGTAACTGAAAACACTGGTGTTATCAGCGCTGTTCCCAAGCCAAAAACCAAACCCACAGTGCTGCACCAGCTACTATGAAAAAGAGAAAAATGACTGCTGCTGCTAAACCCATGACACTTGCTTTTCTGAAGAGGACCAAATCTAGAAACAACACAGTTTCTTTCAAATTATAAGGTTACTTTCAGGGAAACACAAAAGTTGTAATAAAAAAAAGTCTGTTGCAGATCTTCCCAATTCCTCCCTGTGAACAATATCATTGGTGTTTATTTTGATTAAAACTGAATTCCTTAAAGCGTCACCAGAAAAGCCAAAAACTGCTTCAATCTCCTTACTACAGGATGTTAGGGGTTTTAATTTTAGTTATATGAAAGGTTTGTCAGATGAAAGAACAACCCATATCCTATAAAATTTTTATCTGTAGAGGCTTTCAGTATATCTCCTGAGTGTGCTGATGTTGAATAGAAGTTGTTCTAAGTATTAAAAAAATACACAAAAAAAAATCCCAAGGTGTGTAGGGAAACATAATTCAGTGTGCAAGTGTGTATTTCACACATTGTTATAAGAAGGATAGACCTTTACTGACAAAACTGGAGGATGGCCTCCTTAACCAAAAATCGTGGGTATATATATATATATATATATATATAACTGTAAAAAAATTACCTCCATCCCTTTCAGTTGACTAAAGAACATGATATTATTTTTTACTTTACTCTTTTATGAAGTAGTCTAATAGCCTCAAAAATCAGTAGAAATCTTTTTTTTAGTAATGGCACATTTTATGAATATAGGCAATTCTCTTTGCTTATCATTTTGTCCAGCTCTTATCTTACCTTTTAAATTTGGATGGTTCCAAACCAGACCTTAATCCATTTGACTGAAAAACCTAGCATTTGATGTCTTGAAGCATTACAACAATAATAATAGTAATGAAATAAATGAAGAAATTAACCTAATTTTATATATATATTGACTTGTTGAAATATTTACCATCAGGTTAACCTTCAGTTTAAAAGAAGACATAAAAAAGCTGCAGCTCAAACCCAAAAGCTCTGTATCAGTGGTTGTTCATTAATCTGCTAAATTTTACACCTCACTGCATCACTGACTGCCCTTAAAAGGTTGCAATTTAATTGCAATTAACAGGCAATATCATACATATATAGACACTTGATTTCCACAGATGATTCTGTGAAGTGTTGGCACATGACAAGAAACATACTGAGAAATATTTGTATAGCATAAACTTTAAAGAAGCTTTGTTCAGTACCGGGAATCTAGAGTTGGGATAAAGATTATTCTTTGTCAAAAAGCATGTGTGTCACTGGTGGATACTTCCCATTGCTAATTCTGGGAGAAAGAACACAGAATAATAAATGTCAGAGAAAATATATGGTTCATAAAACTACCTTTATAAAACTGTTGGATGTGGTATTTTAATATGGAAATTCTTGTGCTGAAAATTACCTTAAGTTTCCAAATGATCAAAGAAATATATACTTGTGACATTAGTTATGTTCTAGTTATGTTAACTTAATCTTTCTTAAAGCTTGCTCCTTCAGTTTCTTCTAATTGTTATTACTTCAGTTTCTTATTCCATGTCAGTGTCATGGAGAGTGGGATCAAGTGATCAAGTCATCAGCAAGTTTGATGGTGACACCAAGCTGTGTGATGCAATCAGCATCCTGGAAGGAAGGAGTGCAATCCAGAGGGGCCTTGACACACTTGAGAGGTGGACCAATGCCAACCTCATGATCTTCAGCAAGACCTAGTGCAAGGCCCTGCACCTGGGTTGGGGCAACCCCAGGTAGAACTACAGCCTGGGTAAAGAATGGATTGAGAGCAGCCCTGAGGAGAAAGACTTGGGGGTGTTGGTTGACAAAAAGCTCAACATGAGCCGGCAGTGTGTGCTTACAGCCCAGAAAGCCAACCAACCCCTGGGCTACATCAGAAGGAGCATGGTCGCCAGGAGGAAGGAGGTTATCCTGCCCCTCTACTCCACTCTTGTGAGACCCCACCTGGATTACAGTGTCCAGCTCTGGGACCCCCAACACAAGAGGCATGTGAACCTGTTAGAGCGAGTCCAGAGGAGGCCATGAAGGTGATCAGAGAGCTGGAGCAGGCTGGGAGAGATGGGGTTGTTCAGCCTGAAGAAGAGAAGGATCCATGGAGATTTCAGAGCAGCTTCCAGTACCTAAAGGGGTCCTACAAGAAATTTGGAGAGGGACTTTTCACAAGGACAGGTAGGGATAAGACAAGGGGGAATAGCTTTAAACATAAAGAGTATAGATTTAGATTAGGAAAAAATTCTTCACTATGAGGGGTGGTGAGGCACTGGAACAGGTTGCCCAGTGAAGCTGTGGCTGCCTCACCTCTGAAAATGTTGAAGGCCGGGCTAGGTGGGGCTTTGAGCAACCTGATCTAGTGGAAAATATGCCTGCCTATGTCAGTGTGGTTGGAACTAGATGATCTTAAAGCTCCCTTCTAACCCAAACCATTAAATAATGCTCCTTTGAAAAGATTATTAATTACACTATTAGAAAATGCATTTAAAACTGCATGGGGACCTCATAGCAGCCTTCCAGTATTTGAAGGGGGCCTATAGGGATGCTGGGGAGGGACTCTTCATTAGGGACTGTGGTAATAGGACAAGGGGTAATGGGTTCAAACTTACACAGAGGAAGTTTAGACTGGATCTGAGGAAGAA
>JASSUY010024782.1:0-38349 GCA_032466535.1 Forpus xanthops
ACTCATCAAGGGGGGGGGGGGGGGCGGGAGGAGGAGGACCGGAAGAAGCAAAGAAGCAGGGAAGGGAGAGATGATAGGACAAAGGGTGATGGTTTTAAAGTAAAAAAGGATATGTTTGTATAAGATACAAGGAAGAAACTGTTTACCATGACACTGGTGAAACTTTGAAACATGTTGTCCACAGAGGGGATAGATGTTCCCTCCCTGGAAACATTCAAGGTCAGGTTGTGCTGGGGTCTGAGCTGCTTGCTCAGGTTGAAGATATCCTTACAAAAGGGGTGGACTTTAAAGGTCTGTTCCAACACCAACCGTTCTATGATTCCACATAATTTTGTTTCAACACTTATTTTCCTCAGAGCAGTCTGAGGGCTTTTTGCTATCAGATAGTGTAACTGCATAACTTTGCTTATTGTGTCTATATTAACAATTTAAAAAAGTTACAGTGTCAGTGCAAAACTGACAATAGTTACGGCAGTAGGTTTGCCTGCTTTCCAGAATGTCTGATTGTCACTTTCTTCACTTTTTTTGTTTTCTAAAAAAATCAGTCTCTTGTCAAAGAAATCAAAGAAATAACAGAAGAAATGGATAAGAACAGGAATTTATTTGCTCAGGTGTTTCCTGAGAATGGTGATAATAGGGGTATTATACAAGACACTTTGGATTGTCTCCTGGAAAGACTGACATTGTTGGAGTCAGTAGTAAACCAGAGATGCCATCAGATGAAAGAACAGCACCATCAGATAGTGACTTTCAAGGTATGATGCCTATTTGAAGGAATTTTGGGGGTACTCATAAAATGGGAATAAAAAGGATGTGATTCTCAAAGCAAGAAGTTTTGATACCAAGTCAAAGAACAAGGTTGACACAGGTTTTTACTGAGAAGTCAAACTACTTGTTAAGCATTGCAAAATTTGGTACCCAAATCTGATCCAAAAATTAAATTCTTTGATAGAAGCCTTCTGCAACTCATGCAATTACTTTAAAGTGATCATTCATCCCATGCTTTCTAACCCTGCTGGCATTACATAAAAGGAAGTATTTGACTGCTGTTCTTCTCAAAGGAGAAGTAGCTATTTGGCTGTTCCACTCTATACATTTTATAATTTCGTAAGTGTTAGAGTACACTGCTTTTATTAGCTGAGATAGAGTAGAAAGCATAGTATTGATTCCCACATTTCTGATCATCTTTAAACCATCCTGTTATTCTGTAAGAGCTTGTATCTCAAGCCATCTGTATTGAGCACAGCAGAAAAAAAAAAGAAGTGGAGAAATATGCACCTTTTAGAAATCTTTTAAAATAGCATTTAGAAATGCTTTCAGATCTTACTTGGTCTCTACCTTCTTCCCTAATATTATTATATGCAGCCTCCACTGTGGCTTAGTTTTAATGAAAATAAACATATTTTTCAATGAAAGGCCTCACTTTGCTGACTAAATACAAGTTGCTTAAAATCCTATGCAATATTGTTGTGTTTGGGATATTTAGTATTTTAAAAAATTACTGCATGAAAAAAAAAATATCATTAATTCACCCCTTATATAATTTTGCTGATAGTTTTCTGTTGGGATGAATGCATAAAAAAAAGTTTAATAGATTGTAACTTGACAAAATTGTTGAATAATATTTGTATATCTAGTCTGATAAGGTACTTTAAAAGTTATAATGTGTAGTTAGCCTTGCAGTGTGTTGAAGCCCTATTTATTTCTTTTTATATTTGCTCAGGTTGGTAATGAAAAAGCTTGCCTTAAAAAGTAAAATCTGTTAAAAAATATATGTGGTTGAATAAACTACACAAGAAAACCAGATTCTTTGTTAAATAAAGCTGATGATCAGTGCTAATGAATTATTTCATTGTAAGGCAAAAGCAGAACTGTGCTCTGTTAGTAGGAGTCTCTTTGGCTTTTAGCTCATTTATATCTATCTGTGACTTTTCAGCAATGTTAAATGTTTTGCACTAGCTAATTGTGATGCTTCCAATTTTGAATTAGTGCTGCTGTTGTAAAATTGTAACACTTTAAACTTTTTGGAGCATAAAATATTTTTCAGTTTCATTATGCTGTGATTGACTGTAATTTGTTGTTGTCTCCTGCAGAATGATGTGAAACTCCTATTTTCATCGGTGGCTGAAAACAAGTATTTAGTTTTGCAGAAACTAGCAGAGGCAGCTGAGAGATCAGAAACAGAACAAATGCAGGTATTACCAAATATGTGTTACTCTGGGAGGGGAGAAGAGGTAGAATTTCTATTCAAAGTCAAAACAGATTCTACAGAACAGTTTTGTTTGGGGGGAGAACAGATGTGTTCACATAAAATATATGAAAATGAGTACTTCCAGGAGCGTACTATCTGTTTATAAATTTAAAAAAATCCAACCAAAAACCAAGTGTCTTTCTTGTCTCCCTACCTGACCTAGTTATGCATACACTGAGCAGTACAATGAATCATAAAAAGTCTAGTTTGACTCAGTTTAGCTATTATACTTTATTAAATACCAAAGGCACATTTTTTTTCTGCACTGCTTTATACTAATATCTTGGCTATTGTTCATTTTAATTTGAAGCAATAATTCATTTTTTTCTTTATCATGAATTGCCTGATTAATAATTATTTATTCATACGACAAAATATATCCTGATTTCTTGTTTCTGTTTTGCAAATGAGAGAAGTTAAAGAAGTATGCTTAGGGCTATTTTCTGCAGATGTTATTTGTTACCCAAGATCTGCTGATGTCTGGTGCCAGCAGATGACTAAGAGGAAGAGGTTTATCCTTCAGCTAAATTAAAACACTGGGCTTTATATACCTGATAATGATTTTTTGAAGGAATTTTCAGTCTCCTTTATGAATAAGAAAGCTGTCACTCTATGTCTTTTTTCTCTTTCTTCCATGATGCAAAAGATTGGCAAAAGTTTATCTCCTGTATCGTTAATTTTACTACCAAATAGGAAAGCAGCATGGTAACAAAAGTAACCAAATTGACCTACCTTGGCTGATAAAAATTAAAATTTGAAAGTATTGCTTTTTGTTCAAGATGTGATTGGAAGGTAGAAATAAGGCCATTAATCAGCCATGTAACTTAGCTGCATGAGGTATAAGTTTAGTGACTACATTGTGCATACTCTGCATTACTATGAATCAGGTGTTCTACTTGCATCTATAGTTTAAGCATGTTTGGGTAGGCAGTATCGAAGAAAAGGGCCTTTACAACAGACTAACTAGAGCAATCTACAGTGCTTTTATCTTTGTTATAGTTGTGTGAATTATGTCAGCAGAGTCCCAGGCTGAAAAACTTAGGAAAGCTTATGGCTTCCATTGAAAAAAGTCAAGTTATCGCCTGCATTGTTTGCAAATACCAGTCTGTGTTCTGAAGTTGTAGTTTTCCAAGTACACAGGGGATGTGTAAGTAATTTTCATTGACAGTAGTTTTGGTCCTAAGAGAGAACTGTACACAGTTCTTCGCTATCTTCCATGACTTCTGCTGTGATGGTTGATTTCTCATTGCTCAGATATGACAGGAATGACTGTTAATAAAGAGAATGCTTTAAAAGGAGGTGGTAGAACAACTAATCATCCTTTTGTGCCTATGCTGTGTACTTAAAAACATGGAGCTTCACAGCAAGGTTTGGTGTAACACAGTGCATCATACTAAACCAGCTTGTTATTAAAAAGCAATAATGTCATATTGTATTTAACTTCAAGAATCAAGCTGGGTTCTCCCAGCTTTGAATTAATACCTTTTCTTTATAGTATTCTTCAGAATTTTGGCAGATTCAAGGAATGATTAATACTTCGGACAGACAGCAGTTACAGTACTGTCATTAAACCTTAAAACTAAATGATGTCATTTTCAAATACAGGTCATACTGCAGGCAGAAGAAGGTTTGAAGGAATTAGATGCTGGAATCAATGAATTAAAGAAGCGTGTAGAAAAGCTACAAATTGACCAACCTTCTGTGCAAGAGCTGTCCAAGATTCAGGTATGAATCATAACTTCCATTCTAGACCTGTCTGGTGATACCAAAGCTATTAGTATGCTCTTTTCATTGTTATAAGGCAGTTCACGAAAGCATATTTAAAGTCATTTCAGTGTGTATAAAAGATACACCTAGTTTTTCTATTTTTGCTTTATCAGATTTTCAACCATTTCTATTATTAGCAGTATCAATCACATAAAAGCACAAAACCATGCTTTTTTCAGCTCTTGTTGACTTTTTGTTCAAGTAGATAAAGATTAGCATGCTAACACAATTGTCTGCAGAAGGTTGACTGCTGTTCTGAACAGTGTCTCATGATCTGGGTTTTAATTCTCTCACAGATCTGTCACTGAGAAAAAAAAAAAAAAAAAAAAAAAAAACAAGAAGGGGAATGAAAGTGGATAGATAGCTAATTGTGACCTGAAACTGGAAATATTCTGCTTTTACTAGAATCTGTCAAGTTCTTGCATACTTTCAGTTAGACTCAGATTTGAGTACTTAAGTAGTCATAAGACGTGTAAGGTGTGAAATAAGAATCATCATTGTTGCTTTTTACCTCCAAGGATAAGTATGATGAGCTGATGATGATCATTGGATCCAGACGGAGTGACCTGAACCAGAATCTGGCTCTTAAGAGGCAATATGAACGGGCTTTGCAGGACCTGGCTGACCTGGTAGAAACAGGACAAGAAAAAATGGCTGGTGACCAGAAAATTATTGTTGCCTCTAAGGAAGAGGTTCAGTCGCTACTTGACAAGCATAAGGTAAGAAACTGTGACATATTTCTGGATTAATCATGACTGTAAGCTTGTATAAAGCAAATTACTAACCTTCTGTACCTGAAGGTTCAGGAGCTTTTCAGAATGGTGAGCCAGTATTAAATCAGAATATATTAAAATTTTCTGTATTTTAAATTTGAATCAATAAACTGTTCTGATTGGATGACTTTCAAATGCTCTGTTAAAGGTGAACCCAGGTAGATTGCATAGTCTTCCTTATTCTGATAACAAGTTCTTAGTCTTGTCCTGTCATGCTACACAACTTTTTCATCCACCACTCATGTTTTTCCAACAAAAATTTGCGTTTTCTAATAGCACCATCAAAATGTAACAAAACTTTTCCACATTCTTTTTATTAGGCAGATTTTTTTGCTGCTGCTTGTCTTATTTGAGCTATTTCTGTTTAGGGAATGAGAGTTAGGATGGCGTTTGCATGGAAAGGATGACTGATCTGTTTCTTTCTTTAAAATGGTCACTGTCATTTTTAAATTGTGTGTTGAATTTTGTGAAACGTTGGTGGAGTGGTAAGTTCTAATTCTATGTCTACAGATTCTTGATTGTACAACTACTGTCTTATAATGTTGGGTTACTGGTAATGAATTGAATAATTGCACTTTCTCTTTTTTTCCCTTTACCTACACCCTTGTACGCAAATTTCTCAGGAATATTTTCAGGGACTGGAGTCTCACATGATCCTGACGGAAACACTCTTTAGAAAGATGTGTAGCTTTGCCCTCTTGAAGGAAAGTCAGTCATGTTCAGAGCTAATGACGCAAGCTTCAGCTGTATTAAAGATAGCTCATAAACGAGGTGTGAAGCTGGAATACATTCTAGAGGTGAGAATTTCTGTGGTCTTTTCTGTACTGCTAATTATGATCAACCACCAGGATATAATCTGTAGCATTGATTTCCTGTGCTTGGACAGAATTGATGCATATTAGTCCTTTTTGTCATACACACAGGCCATTGATAGACTGAATGTAGTATTTGCTATGTAGCTGCTGTGATGTTCAGGTGACACAAGTTATGTTCCTCTATATTTAAAACAGCTGCTTAGCTTTAGCTGTTATTTCTGTACATTCATAACCATGCAGCTATAGGATTTCTGATTGAGAAGTCAGGTAATAAAAATTCTAGATACCCAGATTTAGTATTCACCATATACATGGGTAATTATGATTGCAGACTTGGACACATCTGGATGAAGATTACCAGGAACTTACCAGGCAGTTGGAGTCTGTGGAAGGTAGCATCCCCACTGTTGGGTTGGTGGAAGAGACGGAGGACAGGCTTACAGAGCGAATTACACTTTTTCAGGTTGGTGCATTTTAGTCATTCTTTGTGGGAAAAATGGATGAAACGGGCCTTTGAAGGTCATCTGGTCAAGCCTCAGAATTGAAGGACAGTTGCCATGGCCTGGATCAGCCATGGCTTTGGACACCTCAAAATACAGAGATGCCAGAGCTGAGCTTGGGACCAACTGCAGTGCTGTACCACTTATACTGAAAAGGTTTTCTTTAATGCCCAGGGTAAACCTTCAACTTTCAGCCTGTCATCATTGTCCTTTTTATATTGTATGGCACTGTGGAGGAATGTTTACTTCTATAATCTTTTTAGTTGTATTCCAAACAGTTGTAGGCCTTTGCTAGACTGGCCCTTAGCTACTCTTTATCAGTCTAAAATAAGCACACCTCCCTTAGCCTCTTTTTAAAGGACGTGTGCTTTAGATCTCTAAACATCTTAATAGCTTTACACAAGATCCTGTCTACTTCCTTATCCTTGAACTAGTGGGAGGTGGGGGCAGAGCAGAATCAGATGCACTAGATGTAGCCTCATCAGCACCATGCATATAATAAAATAACTTATATAGGTGGTTATAGTCCTGATGTAAGCCAGTGCTGTGGTTTCCCTCATTCATAATCTCTTGGTAATGGAAGATGCTAGGTTAAATATACTAGCCATTCCCTTCCTAACCTGTAGTGAGAAACAGGATTAGCCTCCCCAAGGCACAGAATTTGTATTTTTTTTTGAGCCTCCTAAGGTTTCTGCTGACTCCAACCTCAAATTTCTTGAAGTGTCTGTGGACTTATGTTTGCAATTTTTTTGTCTCAACCACTCTCCCTACATTACTCTCCCCAACAAATTTACAAAGGGACCACTCTCTGTCATCATCCATGCTATTAATGAAGATTTTGAAGATGCTTGAGCTCAACTATCAGTAATCTCTGAAGTACTCTACGTATTACTGGTAGTAATATCTGCCAGCTACTGGTAGCTGATGTCTGCCAGCCAGACTTTAAGCCTTGGATCTCTAGTGTTTGAGACTGGTAACACAGCTAATTTTCAAACCATGTAACAGTAAATTTATTCAGCCCACATCCTCTCCACTTCTGGAGGAGGGTGGTGTGGGAAACAGTGTCAAAGGCCATAGTGAAGTCAGTCTCATCCACAGAGACAGAAATTTTGTTATAAATGCTGTCAAGTTAGTGAATCCAAGTGGAATATTCCTAATTACCTTTTGGTCCTTTTTGTCCTTGAAAATGGATTCCAAGAGCATCTGCTCCTTGATCTTTCCAGAGAGCAAGGTGAGGCTGGATAACATGCAGTTACGTAAGTTGCCTTCCTCCTCAAATGGAACAAAACCAGTAATTTAATTATAAACTTTCTACCACATCCTGGTTTTTTGGTCTGTTGTCAAAATAGGAATTTTAGTATAGTATTTTGTCTTTGTCTTGTTCTGCACCACTTTGGTTGGTGGGTTGTTTGGGTTTTTTTTTTCTTGTTTTGTTTTACAGAAAAAATGTCTGCCAATTTTTCTTGCAAATTGATTTCTTGTCTTCTCTGAATTTGTACTCATTGTTTTTTTTTGCCAGATGGCTTTCTGCTTTTGCAATAGGATGAGAAAAACTTAAAAAATCTGTTGTGTATGGGTCATATTTTGGTTTTCTTTAATGATAAGATTTTTTGTGTTTCCTGACACTAAATTAGTTTTCCTCTGTTTCTCTTGCCAGTAACATAAATTAGGTTATTCAAATCCAGATTCTAGGACTCTTCTATGGCCACATTTAGGTTGAAAATCCATCATAATTAGTTTATTACTATCTTTTAATTTTTTATGCTACTCTCTAGGAGTTGTACATTTACTTGTGTGTATATATGTTATATCAAAGTACACACAGAGACACATATATAACATTCTGTTCCGTCATTAGAGCTCTATTTACATCGAAGTCAAAATATGAAGAGTAAGAGAAAGCTTATGTCTTCACCATGAAACCACTAGTTTTGTATATTTCAGATTATTTTCATCAGAACTTAAAAATGGGAATAAGTGAATATTTGTGCTCAAGCTTAGTGAAATATGCAAATGTTTTTAAAATCCATACTATTTGTGTTGTGATAGTAGAATTTGGCAGGTATGTGTTTGCCCACCTGCAAATCAGCATTTAAATGAGATCTGTCTCTGCTCCAGGTTGGATTCAGGCTAGCACTATTAACAGCCTTTCTTCTTCAGTACCTTGTTTACTTTCTTGTGCCATAACAATTGGCTTCTGTGTTCAGTGATTTAGAAGGATGGTGCCATCTGTTTTGTAGCCATGAATACTAGGGTAGTAGATCAGTGGAGGAAGAGTTGGATGACCAGAGAGCTGAATATAGGCAATGGAAGGGCTGAAGAATAGTCACTGTTTGTAACTTGATACTGAGCACCTTTAGCTTTCATTGTAGTAGTTCTCAACAGATGGTAAATCAAATTCTGACATTATAATCAATTTGTCTCAGAAATTGTATTGCCCCACAAACATTATTTTGACATTGTTATTTTCAAGTAAATTATCTACACCAAGGAGTTCATCATAAGAAGGTATTGCTAGACATCTTGAAGTGTGTGTGGGGGGGGGTGTTGTGACAGCACGTTCAGATTTTGAGCAGGTCACTTGCCTGATGGTTCTCAGGGTGTTCTAGAACTGGAGAAGATTAAAAAAAAATTGTGATGTGCCATGGTGACATTGGACTTGCTACAAAAAGCGGTGAAAGACAACTAATGTTGAGAAAGTGTGGTAAGAGAGACCTGCAAAGCTATCTAACCATCTCCTCTGTTATTACAGCATCTGAGATCTAACCTGACTGAATACCAACCTAAATTATGCCAAGTGCTAGATGATGGAAAAAGGCTCCTTTTTTCTGTTAGCTGCTCAGATCTTGAGAGCCAGCTGAACCAACTAGGAGAACACTGGTTAAGTAACACCAGTAAGGTTAGCAAGGAGCTTCAGAGGCTGGAGACAATATTGAAGCACTGGACAAGGTAATGCTGATGTAATGGACAGTATAAACTTCTCCAGCTTTGCTGTTCAGGTCAACATAATTTTGAACCCAGAACTTTACTTTGAGATGTATATGACAGTTTGACTTCTCTACAATATCCTACTTTTGTTCTATATAATTGCTATTATACTCTTTTATTTGCTATAGAACATATATGAGATAACAGCTGGTGGGAGGAAGTCAGAAGATATCTTACTTAGATGACTAATTTAGAAGCTCCACATGCATACAAAATGATGAGAAAGGGTGTGTGCATACATGAGCAGCCTCAGTATGTTCTGGTAGGGGCATTACCACTGGAAAGCAAACTCTGTTTATGTACGTAGAGTGCTGTTACAGTTTGCCCAAACAGATTTGTAACCTAGTTACTAGTCCTTCATTAAACTTAGACTTTCTTAAAAGCCAATACAAAGCTGCTGTTAGTAATTGTGGGTATAATGGCTGAAATAAGAGCTTCCTGACACAATGCCTGTCTTTAAAATTAAATCATGGGGTTTTTTATGAGTTTTGATAAAGGAAATTAAATATTTTTATTTTTGCATTAATTCTGGCATATTGCATCTTCTGACATGGAGGAAAGACTGCTTAGCTGGAGGCAAAAGAGGTGTTGACTGTTACAGTTTTCTTAAAACGTCTTTACAGGTATCAGAGTGAATCAAATGAATTGACACGTTGGTTACAATCTGCAAAAGAGCGACTTGAGTTTTGGAGCCAGCAGTCTTTGACAGTTCCTCAGGAACTGGAAACAGTCCGAGATCACCTGAATTCCTTTTTGGTAAGTCATTCATGGCCCTAGGACACTTTTTTTTCTCCAGTTACAAAAAAATATTTATGCTTCTCATCATTTAAGTAGTGAGTATGCAAAAAAAGTCCCAATATGCTTCTATAGGTAAGCTGTCCTTCAAAAATCTGGTATGTATGCACATTAAGTACTTCTTTGCCATTTGCAATAATTTAAAGCTTGATGATTCTGAAAACAGAAAATAGTTTTGTGGTTGAAGACAATTTTTTTCCTCACTTGGTCTGAAGTATAGTTGGTAAACACTAATAGAAAGTATATTTTTTTAAAAAGGAAGGAAAGATATTAGCTTTCTGAGGTAAAGCTTTAAATACAAAAAGTTTTTCCACAAAAATTTATTCTGCTTATAGGAGTTCTCAAAAGAAGTGGAGGCTAAATCATCACAGAAATCTTCTGTCCTGAGTACTGGAAACCAGCTCCTCAGGCTGAAGAAGGTGGATACAGCAGCATTGCGTGCGGGTTTGTCCTACATTGACAGTCAGTGGACAGAGCTGCTCACACAGATCCCAGCCGTACAAGAAAAGTTGCACCAGGTAAGGAGGGCCCATGATGGCCTTTGATATTCCACAAAATTCAGACTATACCATTGGAGCTGCCTTTGGGAGATTGTTGCTCCCTTCCTCAGTTTATCCATGTGAGGCAAGATAGGAACAACATTATTTCTGTTTTAATGTGAAAAGGCTTGCTCTTATGACTAAATCCTGCCTACCCATATTGTCTAACATCAATTGGTATTAATGGACTTTTACAGTTACATTTGTTGAATTTTGTCCAAAGAACAGATGAGGGTTTTTTTCAACATTTTGGTATGTTATTTCTCATCCCTGTGCCCTGTCAGGTTTGGACAGTAGTTTTGTTTAGAATCATACAATCATAGAATAGTTAGGGCTGGAAAGGACCTTAAGTTCCAGCCCTCCGTGCCATAGGCAGGGACACTTCACTCTAAACCATGTCACCGAAGTCTGTGCCCAGCCCCGACACCAGGGATGGAGCATTCACAGCTTCCCTGGGCAATCTATTCCAGTGCCTCACCACCCTTACAGTAAAGAACTTCCTTCTTATATCCAGTCTAAACTTCCCCTGTTTAAGTTTGAACCTGTTACCCGTCTTGTCACTACAGTCCCTAATGAAGTCTCTCCCCAGCATCCCTATAGCCGTCCTTCAGATACTGGTAGGCTGCTATGAGGTTTCCACACAGCCCTCTCTTCTCCAGGCTGAGCAGCCCCAACTTTCATTTAAACCTTCTCAAATCAGTACAAGACAAAAACATTCTATAAGGTTTCTGTTAGTGTGTGTAGGAACAGGAGGTTTTTGGATATGTAGTTTTGGGATTTTTTTTTAATGCTATAATAGTGAATTATACTGGTCTAAAAGTTTGTTTACTATTTAGTTGCTAGGAGCATATCAGTGTAAGCCATTTCTTCAATTTATCATTTGGAATGTTCTCAGAGTTAGTAATATAATTGTGATTTAGGGGGAGAGAGAAAAGGTAACAAATGTTAACTGAGTCTATTTTGATAGGATGAGGAAGTTGGGGCTGTTCAGCCTGGAGAAGAGAAGGCTGCATGGAGGCCTCCTAACAGCCTTCCAGTACGTGAAGGAGGCTTATAGGGATGCTGGGGAGGGACTCTTCATGAAGGACTGTACTTAGAGAACAAGGGGTAACGGGTTCAAACTTTAGATTGGCTGTGAGGAAGAAATCCTTCACAGTTAGGGTGGTGAGGCACTGGAATGGGTTGTCTAGGGAAGTTGTGAATGCTCCACACTGGCGGTGTTCACGACCGGCTTGAACATAGCCTTGGGTGACATGGTTTAGTGGGAGGTGTCACTGTCCGTGACATTGGGGTTGGAACTAGATGATCTTAAGGTCCTTTCCAACCCTAACTATTCTATGATTCTATTATGTTAAAGAAAATAATGTAATTCAGTAGTTCTCTGAATTATTTTGTAAGGCAAAATGTATATGTCTACCTAAAAATGTCATTCCTCAGTAACTGTTAGCAAGCACTACTGTATCAAATGTTGAAAGTGAGGGTTTTTTTAAGAAAAAAACAGGTGCTATTTAATGTCACCCTATTTGGAAATCACAAAAAAAGCCTAATAGTATAAAATTACTTTCCATGGACCTATTCATTAGCTGTTTACAAGGACTGGAAAAGTGTAGGTTAATTTTTATCTTTTATATAAGACCAATACAGAATTACGGAACAAGAATGCAGAACTTTTAGGAATTCAGAAATGGAATCTTTTGAGTTTGTCCAGTTTCTTTGTACAATGAAAATAGAAATAAAAAGCCTTTAATACAAACATTTCTTATTAACTTGCGTGCAGTTATACAATATGTCTCCTATTAAAGCCTTTTTTTTTTTTCACTTATTTTTCTTTTTATAAAAATCAGTGGTATCTTAGAGATGTAGAATAATATAAAATTAGAGCAGGTAAAGGAAATATACTATGGTAATGCAAAGTAAGGGATTCTTATCCATTTTCTTCACAACACATATTTTAAGTCTGTTATCTCTACAGCTCCAGATGGACAAAATTCCTTCTCGTCATGCTATCACTGAAGTGATGAGCTGGATTTCCCTGATGGAAAACATCATTCAGCAGGATGAAGAAAATATAAAAAATTTAGTAGGACAGAAACCTATTCAGGATTATGTCAAGAAGTATAAGGTAGTGAGTGGCAATGTTACCTATTCACCTTTCAATTTTTTCTCATTAAGTATATCCATACATATATTTAAAGTGATTTAAGGAAAAAAAAGAAAACAAAAACCAAACCCTTATATATTGGAGTGATTAGAAGTGTATAGAAGTTAGAATTGGTTAATATTTGATAATGTGGAAAAGAAACCAGGAAGGAATTATTACGGAAGGAATATAATTTTTAGTATGCTTACTAAATTTCCAGGTAAATCCAAGGTAATATGCTTGTGATTTAACCTTATTAGATGTGTCTTTCACCCAAGCCCACAAAGCACTTTGCAAATTGTTTTACGAATTCTCTGCATAATATCAACTTCTCCTCAAAGTATAACCCATTCTTGTAGCCTATTCTTGAATGGAATGTGGCCAGTAGTTTACACATCAAGTTAATTTTGATCAGTATCTGAAGAAAAAATGAATGATGCTATATCTTAACTATTGAGGAATAAACTTAGAACACAATTTGACGACTTTAACTAGATCAGTAGCACTCTTGTAATAGATACGCATACAGTGACTTTCTTTTCAATGTCATATTTGTTTCATGAGCCTTCTGAAAAATTACTTTTTGGCTATTATTCTTCTTTGCATGTAAGAATATTTTTTCATCTTAGCTGGTTTTGTATTAAAATTTTTGAGCCTAAATAACGTAAAAATAAAACCAAACAAAAAAAAAAAAAAAAAACACAAAAAAAAAAAACAAAAAACAAAAAAAAAACAAGTTGGGGTTGTTGGGTTTTTTTAAAATCTGATCCATGAAACCAATGTCAACATGTTTATAGATTATTTTTTAATTATTTGGGTGAGGCAGATTCATTATTCCAAAGGCAGGGTGTTGCTTCTTTGTTTGTTAATATTTAGAGGAAAGTGGCAATGCTTTTAATTGCTGGTCAGTTGCTAAAGCAGCTTCTAGCTCAATTATGATGAAGTTTTTATTTGTGAACATTTTTCCTCTGTCTTGCAGGAAGGTGGGAAATTATGGTATTCATGTTTTGGGGTTTTTATTCCCTTTTTTTCTCCTAGGGTTTCAAGATAGATTTAAGTTGCAAACAGTTGACTGTAGACTTCGTGAACCAATCGGTGCTACAGATTAGCAGCCAGGATGTTGAAAGTAAACGAAGCGACAAAACTGATTTTGCAGAACAGCTTGGAGCAATGAACAGACGTTGGCAGATTCTGCAAGGCCTGATAACAGAAAAGGTAAAGAAAAAAAAACCAAAACCAAACAAACTAGCTGCTTTATGGGATATCATAGAAGAAATCTTGCAAAAACCAAGGTAAACAGCATCTACATCTCTTCAGTTGTCCATGCAGTCATATCATCACAGCAGAAACAATCAAGTTAGGTCAGGCACAATTTGCCCCGAGTGAAACTGTGCTTGTTGCTCAGCCTTGTTCTTTATACATGTAGAAATAGCTCCTGGCAGGATTTGGGGTATAGCCTTTTTCCAGTCACCAGCAACTTTTCCAACCATCATGACCTTTTAAACTTGATAGGCAGCAGCCTTGAAATGACATCAACGCCCTCAGGTACATCCTGTCTGGTTCTGTGGATTTTTATATGTCCAGCTTACTTAAGCAGCTCCTAATTCTAACTTCTATCATGACTAGTACCTCTGTATGCCAAAATGTGTTAGTTGGTCTGAAG
The DNA here is from genome assembly GCA_032466535.1 of Forpus xanthops. Lineage (NCBI taxonomy): Eukaryota > Metazoa > Chordata > Aves > Psittaciformes > Psittacidae > Forpus > Forpus xanthops. The sequence continues at coordinate 14,232 of JASSUY010024782.1, forward strand.
ACCTGGGAAGCATAGGTCAGTAAAATCAGAGCAGTAAAAGTGCCGTGTACCTCAGACTATTCTGTGCTTTGCCATTAGTTGCTGATGTACTTGTGAAGAGTAACAAGAAGAGCTTCTGTCCCTCACTAGTTAGTTCCAGCCAAGACTACTTTCCTAACATCACTCTGGCATAACCAGGACGTGCTTTCAGGCCAGTTCTTTGTAATCTACTTTATGTGCATTTGTCATTTTTGTGACTTGAGGAAGTTGTCCTTGAAGATCAACCAGCTTTTTGGATTCTTTTGTCCTTCAGCTTCCCATGGGATCATTCTTACCTGAAAAATAAAAACAAAGTACGTTATTCTAAGGATCTCTAGTCTGCTACTTGTTTTCCTTACTTCACTCCCAGCTATCTCATCATCAGTGTGGCCAAGGCTGTTGACCATTACATCCTCAATCATTCGTAATTCAGATTACAGCTAATTAAGATAGTTCATTCCCTAGAATGATGTGAATGCTTTTATGACAATGCTGCCACTTTCAAATTCTGCTTTTTTATTTCTTTCTTTTTTTGTGAGCTTTTAAGGGGCATCCCCTCCCTTTTTTTTTTTTTTCTTTTTTTTTTATTTGTTGGCTTTTTGGTTCATTTGGGGTTTTTTTGAGAATTGAAGTGCTGTTTCATTTGCCGCTGAGTAACACCTAGGATAGTCACAAAAAGCTTAATAAATTGTAACCAATCAGTTGACAAAGTAATATAAATCTTCATCTGCTTCACCATAGTTATAAGCAAGGAATATAAAGTGTATATTTGCATGCTTAGTTTTATTTGGAAAATTCTGATGTCCTTGATCTCTGAAAAGAATTCTACTTCATAAAAATGTTCTACTATGTTGTTAACATCTTTCAGTGTGTCATAATATTTTGTTATCTCTACATAATTATTTTTAAAAGTGGGATTTTTATTATGAACTCTTACAGATAGCAGGTATATTTAAATATGAATAAATATACTGTTCTTAAATTCTGAAAGCATTGAATTTGAGAAGGCAGTGGTTAGCATTGCTATTCACTGATTTATTTAATTGACCCAAAAATAAAGGTAATTATATGAGTAACTGTATATACTCATATTTCTTTGCAGATCCAGCTGTTGGAAAATCTGCAGGAGTCCTGGACAGGATATGAAAATAATGTACAGTGCCTAAAAACTTGGTTTGAAATCCAAAAGCAGAAGCTGAAACAGCAACAGAAAATTGGAGACCAGGTTTCAGTACAGAATGCTTTGAAAGAATGCCAGGTATAGTCCCCTTATAAGTAACACTATTTTCTTTCCAGCAGTTAGAAACAACACTTGATAAAACCATGTAAAATCTTCATATTAGTGAAGTCAGTGGCAGAATTCCTATTTACTTCTATGAGAGAGAGATTTCATTCCTAAAGTGCAAGCAATAAGAAAGGAAGAAGGAACAATAATATTCCAGAGATGTTTAAAAGCAACCAAAGGTATTCTTTTTGTACTATGTATTGAAGTGTGGGCATTTCCAAGCATACCAGATGTACTGAAGTAGAAGAGTGTCAGACGAATATGTTCCCATTCCTTTTTAGCATTCTTATGGAATTTGATATCATGAACAATATGCTTGACTAGGCAGAAAGTCATTTTCTTCTGCCTTATTATTCTGCTCTACCTTTTTTCCCATTCTTTTTCCACCTCATATATTCCATCTTGACTACTCAAAGACAAATACTAAAATGCAAAGAGGTATTATGCTTTTATTAACATATTTTAGGAATTTTTTTTTATTCTTTTTTTTTAATATTCAACTATACAGAGAAGGAAATAATGCTGTGAGGACAACTGGATGCCCAAAATGTTGGTGTTCTCATACTCTTAAAATGGAGTAAGGAACTGTGTTTATCTTGATGTGGCCGCCTTTCCTGCGTCATTTAATGAATGGAATAAACATGATCTAGCTTTTAAGTCTTCACAGACAGAACAGCTGAAAATCTATTCAAATGAAATGCATAAGTCATCTATATTCACCAGTGTATTAAACCCATCTCTTTTTGTAAAGGCAAACACTTGGTTAGGCCACAGGTGTTACAAGTAAACATTTTTTTTTCTGAAATTCTTGGCCTAAGTTCTCAAACTGGTTGCAGTGCTTAGTTTCAAATAAGGTATCTTTAGGGTTTCAGCACAATAAACCCATATGACTGCAAGAAGGGTAATACAGCATAGCTTGACATAATGGGCAAGCTGAGCTTGGCTGGAGTTCAAAGCTGAATCTGATTTATCGCCTTTACAATTCCTTTGGTCAGGGAAGTGAGCAAATACACTTGGTGAGTCAGTTATAAATGGCAAGACTTTGATCAGCAGAGAAACAAATTGTCTAAGAAATAATTATATCAGACACTCCCAGTATCTGGTTCAGCTACTACAGAAGCTGCAGTTTATTTATTAACCAGTGTTAGTAGCTGCTTAGTGTCATATTAATAAGTGAAAACAACCATTTTTTCCCACCACATATCAGAAACAGTGATGTGTCTTTAATTCAGATGATGAATAATAAGCCCCTTTTCATATAGAACCAGAAATATTTGCTATCCTTGGTTCTTGAAATTTTTGTCTGCTTTATTTTCTGAGTTTTGTAGCAACCTTGTGCAAACCTGAATACCTTTTTGGAACAGCAAATTTACTGTGTATGACTTAAAACTGTTTGGTTTTTTGTCATCTGATAAACAAAAGATGTGTTACTCCAAGTCTGTAGTCTGGAGCAAGGCCATAGTTTGAAGAAATGTGAAGTAATACAGGAAAAAATGTAAATAATAAACAGCACAGCAAGAATTCTCTCACTTATATGTATATAGAAAAAGGTGTGTTGTATGTGTGCAGGGATAAATTCTATCAATAGCAAGTGTTTACAAGACTAGGCAGAATTTTGTTCCAAATACTCCCACCACTTTCTAAAATGTGAAGTCTGTTATGGCAACAGTTCACTTTTTTGGATTCATAGGGAAAGTATTTTTTTGAAAAGCATGGGTTTTCAGTTTGCCCAGTTTTGTTGTGTTGTTTTCTTTCCATAATGATCCATCTCTCATAGTAAGGAAAGGCTTGCAGGAAATTAAAATATAACTGAGGTTAAAAGGTACACTTATTAATGTAAAAGCAATGCTTCCCCCCGTCTCCTCAGACTCAGTGTTTGCACTACCTGATGCTACATGGCTTTGACATGAGTCAGGGCATAGGAGGACTTGCTTAGTTCTCCCTCTACCATGCTGTGAATTTATATAGGTAGTTTCCTGGGTAGGAATAAGGTTATTTGATCATGATCTGGGCTATATAACTCAGTTGTTCACTGAGGCATTTTGTCCTCTCTCCTTTATTTTGTAACTTCATTCTCATGCTGTTGAGGCATGAGGAAGATCAGACTTTGTGAATAGCAAATGTTACATTTGAAGTGTGTTACTTGAAGCTGTGCAGGGCTTCTGCACTTTACTTGTTGATTAAATGTGATAAACCTGGCAAACTCCTAATTAGCCTTTCCAAGACCAATGTGCGGTCATCTTAAGTCAACAACACAGCACTTGCCTGAAGCCACTAACAAGTTGTCATGGCCTCAGTGCTTAGGTGCTCAGCCCTATTTTCTTCGCTTGTTTTTATACCAACCATTTGTTTTCCTCCCATTTTCTTCAGTTAGTGTGGGAATACTGAGCAGAGCAAAATGCTGTTGAGCTCATTAATCCCTCCCAAAAGCATGCAATCTTAAGGAGGCAATAAGAAAAAATCCTGCAGTCTATTGTTTGTTGTCATTGGCTGGACTCCAATGAACTTGTCATTTAGAAAAGGGGAAGACTTGCTGTCCTCAGGCAAGGGGCTTTGGTGGGACTTGGCAAAGGAATAAACACTCCAGTTCTTGTGGGGAGGCATGGCAAATTTCCCTAGGAAGTAATTTTGTCTTTTTCTTTGGGTAGCAGAATTATTTTTTTTCCACAGCTTGAGCCAGCTTTGGACTAATTAAAAAGCTCTCTCAGTGTTCTAGAACAAACAAGACACACAACAATTTTCCCATGTATTCATACTGCTGTCCTATGGGCTCCTACATGAGAGCAGACAATTGCACACAAGTTTAATGTAGAGGATATCCTTCTATTTAAATTAAAGGCAAACAACTATAAAGAGAAAATACTAAATAAAATTGCTGATGAGTTATGATTCTCTTAAGAATAAAAAGCCAAAGTATGCAAGGGTGACTTTCCTATTTTTTAAAGATAAGGAGTTTATGAGTATCTGTTCTATCTCAAGCCATTATCTAGTCAACTAAGCAAACAAAAATATTCAGACGCCTTCTTTTTCTTTTCAGGAATTAGAAGAATCAATAAGAACAAAAGAAAAAGAAGTTGAAAGTATAGAACAGAGTGGTCTTTCTTTGATACAGAACAAGAAGGAAGAAGTCTCTTCTGTTGTTATGAAAACACTGCAAGAAATAAACCATTCCTGGGCCAATTTGGAGCACATGGTAAAAAAATCATCAAAGGGCAGATTGCAATCCCAGTAATAGGGCATGGAGGAGAGGGAGAAATAGGTGTTTGCAGATAGTAGTCTGCTTCTATATTATAGAGGAAGAGATTTGAATTGTGTTCCTGTTTCCGTCCATCCCATGTCCTATTCCAAGGGTGCTTTTATTCTAGTAACTAAAGCTTTTTAGGTGATTCCTGACATTTAGTGGAAAGGTACCAAATAATCTGTAAAGACCTACTCTTTCCAGCACACAGGTGCTTTCTTGATCCTGCTTTGGGCTGAAGTAGAATGAACTTTATATGTTCTCATTCTCTGCCATCTAACTTTATAAAGTCAAGCAGAGATTTACGCTTTCCACAGTGAAGCTGAGCTGATGGTTGTGCAAAATCTTCATTCTGCAACAGGTCTAAGATTGGGCATGTAGATCAAGTAATCTCTGAGATCAAAGGGAAGGAAATAATTTAAACAAACTCCAAATATCTTGAGTGATTTTAATTTACTTTTTTTTTTTTTCCTTCCTCCCTCCTCCTAGGTTAGCCAGCTGAAGATATTGTTGCAATCTGTTCTTGATCAGTGGAGCATTTACAAAGTGGTTTATGAAGAACTGAATAGTTACTTGACAGAAGCCAGATATTCTTTGTCCCGTTTTCATCTTCTTACCGGTTCTTTGGAAGCTGTGAAGGTCCAAGTTGATAACCTTCAGGTAAGAATAATACCATGGCTCTCAACATACTAAGGATGGATTCAAGGATTAATTTTGTCTTTACTGCATAGATGCAGATAACTATATGTTTTGGTTCGTAAGAAATGAACCAAACAAAATGTACCAGTATGTACAGACATACTGGCACATTAAGATCACATGACATTAAGAAAACACATTATCAAATAGTCAATATTATCAAACAGTAATTTTCTGCATTTTTCATTTTGCAGAAAAATAAAACGATGATGGTTGTTTTCTGTCTAATCACCATTAAAAGTTTCTCACTCTGCTTCATCAGGCTTCTGAGATATGGGTGCATGTTGAGATTGCATTTTCACCCCCTGCTTCCATGTGGTAACAATAGATTGAAGATCAAAGAAAATAATGTTCTAAAAGCTGAGATACTTAGAAGTTCAGTGATTTTTCCAGTCAGAAAATAAATTATTAGAAATATGAAAAGTATTTTTCTATTAGATAAGATAGCTTTTTATTTCAAATAAAGTTTTTATCTTTGGAATCAAAAATATTTTTTCAAACATTTCCAGATGCTGGAAGTAACATCAAGTTGTGTTGTTAGTATTTGCTGGCAAATTGAAGTTTGCATCATCATTCACATATTTTGTGTGACTTAAAATCCAGACATATATAAAGCTCAAATTCCCTAATTATGAGTGGCACTTTTCAAACCCAGATTTAAAGAACATCCGTTAATGCCCTTTATAGCCACTTTTCTAGGTTGTCACTTTTTATGCATCAGAGGAGGAGTCAATAAAAAAAAAGATACAGAAAATTATTTTTTTTGCTTATTAAGATTTTAACTGTTTAGTTGGGTTGAGATTTGCTAGGCTGTTCAAACCGTAATAATATGCACAAAAATACTTTAGGTTAAAAAGCCTTATAGAATAAAATCATAGAATCATAGAATAGTTAGGGTTGGAAAGGACCTTAAGATCATCTACTCCCAACCCCCTTGCCATGGGCAGGGACACCTCCCACTAAACCATGCCACCCAAGGCTATGTCCAACCCGGCCTTGAACGCTGTCAGCAATGGAGCATTCACAACTTCCCTGTGCAACCCATTCCAGTGTCTCACTACCCTTACAGTAAAGAATTTCTTCCTCATATCCAATCTAAATTTCTCCTGTTCAAGTTTGAACACATTACCCCTTGTCCTATCACTACAGTCCCTAATGATGAGTCCCTCCCCAGCATCCCTATAGGCCCCCTTCAGATATTGGAAGGCTGTTATGAGGTCTCCACGCAGCCTTCTCTTCTCCAGGCTGAACAGCCCCAACTCTCTCAGCCTATCTTCATAGAACAGAGGTGCTCCACTCCCTTGATCTTCCTCGTGGCCCTCCTCTGGACTTGTTCCAACAGTTCCATGTCCTTTTTATGTTGAGTGCACCAACTGTATACAGTACTCCAAGTGAGGTCTCACAAGAGCAGAGTAGAGGAACAAGATCACCTCCTTCAACCTGCTGGTCATGCTCCTTTTTATGCAGCCCAGGATACAGTCAGCTTTCTGGGCTGCAAGCACACACTGCCAGCCCATGTTCATTTTTTCATTGACCAAAACCCCCAAGTCCTCTGCAGGGCTGCCCTGAATCTCTTCTATGACCAACCTGTAGCTGTGCCTGGGATTGCTTCAACTCAGCTGTAGGACCTTGCTCTTGTCATTGTTAAACTTCATGAGGTTGGCATCAGCCCACCTCACAAGCATGTCAAGGTCCCTCTGAATGGTATTCCTTCCTTCCAGTGTATCAGGTGAACCACACAGCTTACTGTCATCAGCAAACTTGCTGAGGGTGCACTCAATCCCACTGTCCATGTCACTGACAGATGTTGAACAACACCAGTCCCAACACCGATCCCTGAGGGACGCCACTCGTTACTGGTCTCCAGCTGGACATTGTGCCATAGACCACAATTTTTTGCGTGCGGCCATCCAGCCCGTTCTTTATCCACCAAGTAGCCTATCTGTCAAATTGATGTCTCTCCAATTTAGAGAGAAGGATGTCACATGAGACAGTGTCGAATGTTTTGCACAATTCTAGGTAGATGACATCAGCTGCTCTACCTATCCATCAGTTCCGTAGCCCCATCATAGAAGGCTACCAGATTGGCTAGGCAGGATTTCCCCTTAGTGAAGCCATGCTGGCTGTCACCAAGCACCTTGTTATTTTTCATGTGCCTCAGCATGCCTTCCAGAACAATCTGCTCCAAGATTTTGCCAGGCACAGAGGTGAGACTGAGTGGTCTGTAGTTCCCAGGCTCATCTATTTTCCCCTTTTTGAAACGGGGGTTTTATTTCCCTTTTTCCAGTCATTGGGAACTTCACCTGACTGGCATGATTTTTCAAATATGATGGACACTGGCTTAGCAACTTCTTCCTTCAGGCCCCGTGGATGGATTTCATCCAGTCCCATCGCCTTTGTATGTTCAGGTTCCTAAGATGGTCTTGAACCAGATCCTCTCCTACAGTGAGTCCAGTGTCTTCATTCTCACTGCCCCTGCATCTGCCTTCCAAGACTTGGGTGGTGTGGTTAGAGCATTTGCCAGTAAAGACTCAGGCAAAGAAGCCATTGAGAACCTTAGCCTTCTCCAAATCCAGGGTAACCAGTTCTCCCAATGGCTTCTGGAGACTGCCCACATCGTGCCTAGTCTGTCTTTTATTCACTACATACCTATAGAATCCCTTCCTGTTATCTTTCACATCCCTAGCTAAGTTTAATTCTAAGTGGGCCTTAGCTTTCCTAACCTCGTCCCTAGCTATCCGGACAGCATCCCTGTATTCTTCCCAGGCCACCTGTCCTTGTTTCCACCTTTTATAAGCCTCTTTTGTCCTTCGAATTTTCCTCACCAGCTCCTTATCCATTCAAGGAGGTCTCCTGGCCCTCCTGCTGCACTTTCTTCTACTAGGAATGCAACACTCCTGAGCTTACAGCAGGTGATCCTTGAATATCAACCAACAGTCTTGGGCCCCCCTGCCCTCTAGGGCTATATCCCATGGAACCTTACTAAGCAGGTTCCTGAAGAGGCCAAAGTGTGCTCTCTAAAGAGTAAAATTATATTATTTAAAGAATAAAATCTTTTTATGCTGCTACTTTTTTTCATTTTGTTCTAAACAGGATAAATTTATTTATTTTCTTCCACCAGTTAAGTTTTTATTTCTGAGTCAGTTCAATGCACTTACTCCTATGCAAGATGCTCCGTCTCTGGAAGTGTTGAAGACCAGTTTGGATGGGGCTCGGAGCAGCCTGGTCTAGTGGGAGGTATCCCTGCTCATGGCAGGGGTTTAGAACTAGATTATCTTTATGGTCCCTTCCAACCCAAACCATTCTATGATTCAATGAAGAGTACTTGTTTAGAATAATAATTTCTCTTAGAATCTTTTTCTTTTGTGAAAATATTAGATAAAGTTTACTCTTTGCCACTATATCTTGATATTGAATCAAATGAATGTAACAATAGTATTTATATGAAACAACTTTCTATTTAGATGAAAAACTCAGAAAATCAAGTTTTACATTCATAATCTATATGATACACAGTTATAATACATCATATTTTATGGTTTTTGGTGTTGTGTTTTTGTTTTTTGTTTTTTTTTTTTTTTTTTTTTTTAGTATTGTTTAGAGCTTACAAGATGAATTGGAAAACAAAGAAAGTAGCCTACAAAAATTTGGTTCTGTGACCAACCAATTGTTGAAAGACTGTCAATCACCAGTGACTGAAGCACTTGCCAACACTTTGAAAGAAGTGAATATGAGGTAGAAAATGTCTGTTTGTTGAACTTTACTTTTCATGATAAATTGGCATTTATCCATTGACCCATTTTTATATAATTTCTATTTTGGGTTTTTTTGTTTGTTTGTTTTGTTTTCTGATTTGGGAGCTTGTGGGGACATCTGGGGTTATTCTTTTTTCCAAGGGCTGAAGCAGAACCATCTCCTTTACTACAAGTAATAAAGGAAGCAGTATTTTCTTTAACAAAGCGTTTGGACAGCACTGCAGTAGTTTTGCTCCTTGAATGGCTGCCAACTAACATTCATAAATACTGTGCCGGAAAATAACACTGCACTTAAAATTCAAGAATCCTGTCTGGAAATTTCATTTGCTGTGCATGCTCCATGTTCCCCAGTTTTTGGGTTGCTATTTCTAGTTGTAGGAAAGGCCTGATAGTCAAGAAGGTCTAAGCCTTCACCAGTAGCTTGGCAAACAGCTTCCTCAACTTTGAATCCAGGCGAGAACCCTTGTAAGGATTTACTCAGAGAATCTATGGCAAGACAGAATCCTAAACCAAAAACTACTTTGGGGGAAATTTTTTATTTTTTTTTTTTTGAAAACACAATCATGACAGAACTTTTTAATTTGTGATTCATCTTGCACTAGAATCTGGAAGTGGAAGGAGTAATTATTCACCCCATTTTAGAAAGATACTGCGGGATTTAACAGTTTCAAATATGACTGACGGAATTTTCACATCACCATTTTTATCATATAATAATAGTTGAAAAATAATGTGATTTCCTTTAGTAAGGAAATTGCACAACATATTTGAGAAAGTACATGTTTCTGGTTGCCATTAGAGCCAAGAATTCAAGAGGGGTTTAGATATTTAATTGCATAAAAAATACAAGATGCTTTAATAAGTCTGGGAGTATTTTAAAAGGGAGTTGCACAGAGCATTATGACTTTAAATACTTTTGTCAGGTCTTGGGAGGAAATTGTCGCAGAATAAATGGTTTCTTGTTTATACTTGTCCTGGGCCTGTTGGGCCCTTACAGGAATCTGGTACTGGCCATTCAAGGCCAGTCATGGGTGCTCTGTGCGGTGAACCAAAGTATGCTAAGTAGAAATAACTGGTTGTTCACTTCAAAAAGTGCACTCCAGCTCTGTCTGACCTCAGTCCTCGGTATACAGCCTCCAAGATGTTGCACAGATCAGACCTGCTCTGACCTGTCAGAAGTGCCTGTCCTTTCCCCCTTCCCCTCCCCCACCCCAAATGTCTGGATCTTGATTATTATCAGATTTCTTAAAATCCTAAAGACCATAGAGAACAGTGGAGAGGAAGAGGGACAGCGATAGTTCTTGTGGACTCTTAAGTTTCAGTCATTCGTTCAATCTCTTCACCAGGTGGAACAACCTTTTGCATGAGGTTGCAGATCGGCTGAATGCCAGTAAGGGCCTCCTTCAGCTGTGGCAGAGGTACAAGGACTGTTACCAGCAATGCTCCTCCACAGTCCGTCAGCGGGAAGACCAGACCAATGAACTCTTGAAGACTGCCACCAGCAAAGACATTGCTGATGATGAGGTTACTGCCTGGATTCAGGACTGCAATGTATGTTCAGTTGAGCTTTGCAGTTTTTCACAGCTCTGTGATCTAAAGATACAAGAGGCTCTCCATTACTAAACTTAGTGTATTGGAAACTTGCATATAAGCACATTTCTTTTTACTGATACATCTCAGGCACAGGAGCTTTACATCTGTTACCCAAATATCATGAGTTTCTCACACTTTCCATGTGATCTCTCCATACTTGTGGTGCTGTTTCAGAAGCTTCTATCTGAAGTCATATCTCTGGAGAAGGTGGATAAATTATATAATTGGTTCAGTCTTAAGTCTCTACCTGTCAAAGGGATTCTTGCTTGGGAAAATATCTCTACCAAATCTATTGAGTTCCTTCTAACAGAAACACATGATCCTTTGACTGTATTCTCACCAGACAAGGCTGTTCATTTTTTCTGAATGAAAGGTATGTTCTGGAGATGCCTTTATCCTTCCTTACGGAAAGACACTATTCATTCTGAAACCTTGAGTTTCTTTTTCAAGACTGTATCTCAAGACAGCAGGGTAGTTTTACCTCCTATCTATGATTTCATTTTGATTCTTTGATTTTAAGTTACTGTTCAATGTCAGCAACAAAAGCATTGAGATGTCAGTTGTCTCACTGTAAGCAAAACAATTGCAAGGATTAACCTTAACACATTGATAAGTGTTTTTAGCATTTGCTGCTATAGTCATCTGTACTGGCTATCCAAGTTGTTTATTTTTAATGAAATTATTTCTCAATTTCCTGATGGCCCATTCTTTAGCAGTTATGTTAGGCCATTTACAAAAGTTATTTTTTCATTCCTCTTGGTAATTCATATCAGAAAATAAACAGGAAGTCTAGTCAGACATGAATCAGCCCACAGTGAGGACTGCCACTGCTTAGGACCACCATGTCTGTGGATTCAAAAGGTTTGTTACAAATATTGCCTCATCAGTTACTCAGGCTTTCTCAAATGTAGGTGAGCAGTCACTTCTTTCTGTTTCTCTGTGCACAGGTACTTTGACATCTTTTTTTATTCTGCATAATATTTCCCTTTGATACAGAGTGTGAGTGGACATTTTGGTATTGAAATACAGTAGTAAATAGTAGTAAATACAAGTTTTTCGTATACTGGTGGAGTTTGGCCATTTAATTCCTCCTTTAAATCAGAGGGAGGATGACATTTGCAGAGTGTCAGATTAACTATTTGTATCTTTATTCAATGTGTTGCCTCAGGATGTACTTACAGATTTGAAGACAGCACAGGACTCACTGGTTGTTCTTCAAGAGCTGGGAGAGGAGCTAAAAAGCCAGGTGGAAGCTTCAGCAGCAGCAGCTATACACTCTGACCATCTTTCTCTGAACCAGAATCTGTCAACCCTAGAACAAACTCTCCGCAAACAACAGGCTGTACTTCAGGTATGCAGAGAGTGTTTTCAGTCCTCAAATCTGATCATCCTGTAGTTCCTGAAAACACATAAAGCAGGTAAAACTGGATGGGAAAGAGTGGTGTTACCTATTCACCAGCATTTCCTAGACTTCCCTGGAAGTCAAAAAAATAGAAAATATGCTCAAAAAATATGCTGAGAATATAAAATACGCTCAAGTCCACTACAGAAACCTTATAAGAAGGTCCAAATTCTGGGAAGATAGTACCACTCATGGAGGAAAGCATCTGTCTCGAATGCCAAGAGCACCGTGCTTTCAGTGTGCAGCAGTAGTGCTAACATCTAGATCCACAGCTACTGCTCCCCTAAAGACAAGGTCTCTTTCCAGCTAGTTCTTTTAACAGTAAAACAAATGAGAGATTCTGAACAATTCTAGTGTAGAATTGATTTTTACAGTTTCTATTAATGTCAGTGGCTGGATTTCTCATCTACCATTTGGGTCAAAAAAAATGATGAGTAGATGTTGCTAATTGCTTGTGTCATGAGTGACTAGAGCAAAAAAAGAACAAAAAAGTGAACTGTCAGAATGTGTTCCATAGGAAGGTATATGGGTGAGAAGGCAACAAAGGTAGTGGCTTCTCTTTGAGTGACGAGAGGATTTATCGAAGAAATTCAGCATTGTGTAGAACGTGCTTATAGCATCACTTGTATTGTGAGGATAAAAAACATAACCAAAGTTTTTAATTTCAAATTACAATAATAGCAGCTACTGGTTCTCTCTGCTGACAATAAATTAAGCAGGAGTTAGTTTCATAAAAGGAAGTTAAAGGAGGTTATCTGTTTCAAGGCAAGGAGATATTTATGCAATTTGTTGAAGTGTTACCTTTTTTCTGTGATCAGAAGTCCTCTGTTCTAAGTTAAAAATAAAACAAACAATAATTCTATGGTCTGTGAGAAAAGCTGCAGTCACAATTGCTTCTAGCCTATACAGCTGTTTGTAAATCTATAATGAGAATAACTGGAGTGTAGTATCAGTATGGATGCTATGTGGCCAAAGTTCTTAAACTGTGGGTCCTTTTCTATTCAAGGCTGGAGTGCTGGACTATCAAACCTTTGCCAAGAACCTGCAAGTCCTTGAGGCCTGGGTAACAGAAGCAGAGGAAGTATTAAAAGGGCAAGATCCCAGTCACTCATCTGATCTCTCAGCAATACAGAGGAGAATGGAGGAACTCAAGGTGACCAATAGATGCAGAATATTGATTTGATTTTCTTTTTTTTTTAATTCTGTTAGCCTGGCCATTTTAGTACAAGGTATGCACAAATATCATACATACTTTCCACATATATTAAAGGACTGTTGCTCATGTGAAGTGTAAGTCTGAGAACTTAGAAGTTTGGTGGCAGCCAAAGAATGATTGTCAATGTTACTTTTCCCCTGAGTAAAGAAGAATAGGACAAGAAAACTGTTTAGAATAAAACGAATATAATCCAAAATGGGAATGGATATTTTAGGAGGTTTTTGAGATTTCTTTCATCTTCTTTTTTTCTCAACTTTTTTTTTTTTTTTTTTCTGTGGGGCTTCTTTTTCACCTCCTCTGCTTTCAGAGGCCCTGACAGGAAGTGGATTGACATTGCCATCTAAGCTGTTTTTGTCACTTTAATCTTACGTTATTTTTCTATCAGGATTAAGTATGCATATAATTTCAGTTTAGGCATACTGAAACCCAGGACATTTTCCTAATGTAGTGGATTGGATATTTCTGTACTGCAAAACAAAAATCAAGAAAATAAAAAAGAGTTGAGTAAGTTCAGTGGGAATTTGCTAGCCTAACATTCAGGCTAAGAAACAAGGAAAGAGGCTCACTTTTTCAACGCAAACGTATGGCTTCAAACTATGCAAAACTAGCCTACTTTTGCAGCTCTGAGGGGAAAATCCACAGTTTAGCAAAACACTCCAATGCAATTTCAGTTTATTTCTCTGTGTGCGTTTAAGCATGAACATGAGTCTTTGGGTCTGGGATCAGAGGCTGAAAATTGGAAATGCGTTTCCCTGGCATTGATATTACTTGCCACTTGGTGGCAGCCAAGGCCATTCCAAATCTATCTGAGTGCTTGTTTATAATTTCGCAGGCTGTGAGCATACTGGTTATCACTTTTATTGTCTGTTGCAGAGTCAGATGTTGAAATTCAGCAGCATGGCCCCAGATTTGGACCGTCTTAATGAGCTGGGTTACAGACTTCCTCTGAATGATAAAGAAATCAAAAGAATGCAGAATCTGAACAGACATTGGTCTCAGGTCTCTTCTCAGACTACAGAGAGATTCAGGTGGGAATAGTTAAAGGCTAATGTATAGTTTTCTTAGATTACAACAGCTAAAAAGTACACCTTTTGCAGAATATATGAAACATTTCAGATATTTCATTAACCAAAGTTCCCTTTCTGGGGTATACTTGTAAGTAAAGAGTGAAACCAGTGAGCTGAGATGTTGATTTTGCTCTAAATTAACAGAATTTGAAATATGGCAGACTGCTACTTTTCAAAGGTTCAACTAAATAAATTTAATAAGAGATCTGTGTGGGAAAAGTGTTACCATCTGATTCATATTTCTGCTGGAAAAGTTATTGTGAGACAGCACGATGTGTGATAGGGGGAGACCACATGAATCTGTCTTTCTTTCAGTAAGCTGCAGTCTTTCTTGCTGCGGCAGCAGACCTTCCTGGAGAAATGTGAGACTTGGATGGATTTATTAGTTCAGACTGAGCAAAAGCTGGCAGCAGAGATTTCGGGAAACTACCAGAGCCTTTTAGAGCAACAGAGGGCACATGAGGCAAGTCATCAAATGTATTTATATGTAACTACAACGCATACTATTTATACATAATTGGAATGTGCATTCTTTTGTGGAGTAGTATAATAGTACACCTTGAATTGAATTGCATTTGCCTGCATCATCTGAGGATGTCTTAACTTAAAAAGAAGCATGCAAATATGTCAATAATATCCAGTTTGAGGGAGGACTTGAGTATGTGTCTGAATTTGTGTATAATGTATAAGTATGCCTACACGTGCTTTTCCCTTACATTTAGCCTGCCTCACATTGCTTTGTACCAGGGAAAGTTTTTATTGGTCTTCTCATAAAGCCTAACTATTCTCATGTACTTTTGCCCTTTGTCTTCAGTCCTAACTGGATAAAAATCTGTGTTCTTTCACTTTATTCTAATTTTATTTGTTACTAAAATGCCAACATGTACAGCATCTGAAGTGCATGTTAGAGGAAGACTTTTCCATCAAATACTGAGTTATATAACTCATCATGAGGCCTCCATTTGGTAACATTTCCTTGGAGAGCAAATTGATTCAGTCTTCACTGTGTGCTGGAGTCATTTGTTTCTTTCCAACAAATGAACTTGCCCAGCTTTTGCTGCAGGGAAAAACTGATTCAGAGTTTTTACTAGAGGATGCCTTTATGATTCTTCTGCAAAGTCAAGTGATGCACATTTTTTCTCCACCCATATTATTACTGCCAAGAATTCTGGTAAGGATCAAGTAAGACAAGTCAATTTTCATACCAAAGCTCCCATGTGGCCACAGGAGTTTCAGTTCCCACAACTTTTTAGTTGACCTACACATAAACTCAGGCTAGGCCATAGGGAGAGCCATGTCCTTCTCCCTCCTTGCCTTACATTTTACAGCATACTGTTGAATTAATGTCTGACGATGAAAGTAATTCACAACCATTTTTGCTTGCTTTAGTATACATTCACTTTAGCATTTAACTGTCTTTGCTTTCACAAATGTCATAAATTTCATTTCCTCTCAGTGCTGCTAACATTAACTGGACAGTGTCTGCAAGTTGAGACATGCCATGTGTTTGAGATTTGAATGTCCAGAAATAATTACTAAGTGGGTAATTTCCTACTATGTTTGCATTCACTCATGTCTATAATTTTTGAAAGGGGCTAATGGCAATCAGTCAGCATTCAATTGTTGTGAGATCCCAGCTTAATTCTCTCTTGAAACCTTGATCTCAGCACATTGCTCAGATGAGTGTTACTCAGGCACATTTTTTTTAAATAAAGCTTTTTTTGCATTTTATATAATCTAGATATCTCCAGTACTCAGTGTTCTTTGCAGTGCCTCCTAATGGTCATGAAGAATTTTCTTCTCCCTCCTCACAGCTGAAATGGCCAAATCTAAACTTCTTGAGATGAATTTCCAGGTTCTTTTGTGTTGTATTTTTTTGAGATAATACTGGTTTTCCGCATGCACTATTGGAATGAATATTGGCATTGCCTCCAGTTCTGTTAACCACCTTTCCACTGCTGACTCATAATTTTGCTGATGTTTACACAAAAAAGAAGCTCAGCTACCTCAGTGGCCTTATGTAGAAATAACTTGCCACTGAAATTTACAAACCAGCAATATGGAGGTGGTGCCTTTTTCAAATATCATGCGGTAATACTGCCATCTGCATAAGTCTCTCAAGATGATCTCACAGTCTTTCTAGCGCAATTCTCCAGACTTTTTGCAAGCCAACATTGTGTGTTACAGTACCTGCCCTCCTTTCCTTCTCCTTTGAATTACCATTTCTGTGTTTCATACTGATCTACATATAAGAAGAAATTGGAGTGACAAGTGGTCCCACATAATGGGGTATCCCTCTTACGTACAGTGTACATGCAGAGAGCGAGTGGATGTTGACAGAAATCTCTGCTTTTGGGTAGGGTTCAAATACCTCCACTCTAAGCAGAGTTCCTTATCCTTGACAATCTTTTTTTTCACCTGTCCTATTCAAGAAATACTAAAATTGTCACTTCTGAGGATTTGGTGGGCTTTTTGTTTGGTTATGCTTTTGTTTGGGTTTTGGGTTTTGATTTTGTTTTGCTTTGGCTTTTTTTTTTTACCAGTTATGTTCTGTTCAGTCCCAGTCTGTCAACAGAGCTGGTGGATGTTTTTATCTTCTGGTCTTCACTCATTCTCCTTAACTTGACAGAAATAGATGTGTCAGGAAGTAAAATTTCTGCCTTCTTGCTCAGCTTTCTGAAATTCTCAGCCTCACAGTATTGTGGTTTTGTTCATGAGGTAATAGAGCAATTAGTTTCCCTCTAGCTCAGGCTCAGTCATTCATAAAAGACAAGGTATTCAAAGAATACTATCAAGTATTTCTGCAAGGAAATTAGACAACATTATTTCTTTCTAGTGGAGAATTTATTACCTGGGTAGCATTTTCAAAATTAATTCAGTGAATCGGAGAGGCAAAATCCCATTTGAAAAATCAGTCTGTCATCTAGAAGTCCTTAACTACATAACAGTGTACTTGAGGGATTTAATAGGGCAGGTGGCAATGGATGTTTTACTGGCAGTTGCAGATGCAGGGATAGGGACATCACAAACTGATGGAAAGACAAATAACAAGAGTGTAATCTCAATTTGGGCAATAGTGGCTCTCAGTTCAGGCAAAGGTAAACTTCTGTCAACAGCAAACACTATCCATTCCAAAAAAAAAAAAAAAAAAAAAAAAAAAACCCAAGGTTCATACCAGTATTCTTTGTAATTTAATCTCACAGAAAACATTTTGAACATGGAGGTGACCTACTCCTGAGCTGATGCCTAGTTGTACCTTCATCGACATAAGATTCCTGAACAACGTTATCTAGAGACATGACCCATTACTGAAACAAAATGTTTTTAAAAGTAAATTTAAGCAGTATTTAAGTCATATTTGTCTAAGTAGTACTTAGATATTTTTTATCTTAAGTAACATTTCAGTAATAAGGGAGTTTTGGAAGTATTGTGAAAATTTGTTGTGACTGATGGGGAAAATTGGAAAATAAATGGGAAAAAAATGGAAGCTTGAAATTGACTTTTAGCTTCTACACATGGCTGACCATTTCTATGTAATTTTAAGTTCTGTTGGCAATGTAAAATTGTATTCAAAGTTTGTATAACACTGTCACACAAAATCTGTGCCATAAATTCAGTTCAACAAGGCAAATGGCTGTAATCATAGAATAGTTAGGGTTGGAAAGGACCTTAAGATCATCTAATTCCATCCCCCCTGCTGTGGGCAGGAACACTTCACACTAAACCATGCCACCCAAGGCTCTGTCCAACCTGACCTTGAACACTGCCAGTGATGGAGCATTCACAACTTCCCTGGGCAACCCATTCGTTCTTAAACATGTCAGAAAATAAAATGTTCCCTTTCTGTCCATGTAGTTAATACGCTATCTGAATTTTGTCTTAAATTATAGTGCAAATCACACAATTTTTAGAGAATAAAACATATATTCTATTGATATAATTTAGCTTTTTAATAGTTTTAATTTAAATCTCAAAGAACAAGTAATAATTACTAGAACTGGCAAGTAACTCCACAAATGATATTTTTAAATGTTTCTGTTGAAGTTTGTGACCAAACTCCCATTGAATTAATTTGAAATAACAGTAAATACCTGGATGATTTTTTTTTTTTTTTTTTTTATCAGTGTGTGGTTTGATTGAATTAAATTATAAAATCTTGGTTTTGAATTACAACATAAAATCTTGTTCTAACATCCATGCTTCCTTCACGACAGCTATTCCAGGCAGAGATGTTCAGCCGCCAGCAGATTTTGCATTCAATTATCTCTGATGGGCAGCACCTTCTAGAACAAGGACAGGTGGATGACAGGTAGGCATTCCTGTTTTGTTTCTTTGGCTGATTATGTGAATAATTAGACTAGTGGGAGACTTCCAAACAGAGAAGGTAGAAGATGTCAGTGTTCAGATCATGCTCTGTTGAAATAGAATTTAGTCTAACTGTGGTTAAGCCATTAGTTAGCGAATTCCTAAATAAGAAAGTGTTCTGTTGGATGCTATGAGTTATGTGAATGTGTGAATGCATTTGTTAATACAACAGCTTTGAGGCTGCTTCTCTGACAAAAATTTGGCTTGGGTTATCAAGCACATTACGCATACATCTACTTTGATTTACTTTCAAAACATTACTTTCACCAAAGGAGCTTGCAGTGACAGATTTAGTGAGTTACACATGATGTATCTAGCTGGGGATTTCCCTCTATCAAGAGGATTATCTACCTACTGCCATTTCAGATGACCTGTAGCCTAAATGTGATGGAACAGGAATTCATTGCTGAGATTTATTTTAAACACTTATAATCAAATTAATGAAAATCAGTGAAACACCATGGCTTCACACTTGTGCATGTGCATTGAATTCACTAAGAGTATCATGGTCCTAATATAAGTTGAGCTGTTTATTGGGATGTGAGAATTTTGTTAATGCTGTGTATATCTTATGCCTGCTTTGAACTGAGTAGTAAATCTGGGGGTGAATTGTGCAATCTCCATTATTTACTATGAATTTGGCTAATCCAAACTGACAAAACCTGTGAGTTTTCTTTGTATATTCTGGGGAGAAGGTAGAAGAGTTTTGGATATTAAAGGTTTTTGGTGGGTTTTTTTTTTTTTTTTTTTTTAAGGTCTCAATAATTAATTAATAATTTTAGTTCTCCCAGTACATGCAGTGTGAAGTTCTCTTCCTCAGTCAGCTCTCATGAGACTTTAGTGCTTTTCTCCTAGTGTTTCATAACTGACAGCCAGAAAACATCTTCCCTTTCTCTTCAGTTTATTTTATTAAAAAGTAGATTAAAATATGAAGATTACTATATATCTTTATCTGTTTATATTAGGGATGAATTCAATCTGAAGCTGACTCTTTTAAGTAATCAATGGCAAGGAGTAATTCGACGGGTACAGCAGAGGAGGGGGATCATTGACAGCCAGATTCACCAGTGGCAACGCTATAGGGAGATGGCAGAGAAGCTGCGCAAGTGGCTGGTGGAAATACCCTGTCAGCCTGTGAGTGGGCTTCGCAATGTTCCTATCCCATTGCAGCAAGCCAGAGCACTACTGGATGAAGTGCAGGTATGTCTTGTGTGTTTGAAGAAAGAGGTAAAAATCCCTACCTTTACAGCCTTCATAATTTAAAAAATTCTTTAAAATGTATTAGATTAAGACTATCCGCTTTGCAGAAGTAATGTTGGATGTTAGTACGTCTTTGGAACTGGAAGTTGGAGTTCACAAAGAGCATGAAATGAAGACCCTACTGGACCCTCTCGCTTGAGGCTTATTTGTTTCTGGTTTTGCTTTGTAGCTAATGTCACACTGAAACTGTCTTGGAAAAAAAAAACCAAGAAACAGTGATGTCCTGTTTGAGGAATGTATTCTATGTAATCAAAAAGGATAACTTGAGTGTCATATGTACATATGAGATTGACTGTATCTATTTAGCAGCTCGGTGTCTTTAAGCTATTTGGCTGGATGTTACATATGATAATAGTGCTTATACGAATAATAATCTCTAGAGGAGCTATTTCTCTTTAAGAGCAATTGTGATGCTGATATTACTGGGGAGAAAGAAGGCTTTCATGTCTTTATCTTTTGAGAAATTTCCTTAAGGTCTCTGCTGCAGATTAGGGTAAAGCATTTGGGCAGTAGTTCCTGCTTAAACAAGGATATGCAATCTTTTAAAGTGTGGGCTTGAGAAGGAATTATACTGAATTCCTAATTATAATTAAAATGAAAGCAAAATAATTTCTTTAAAAATTTTAAAGTAATTAAAATGGCAGAAACCTGTTAATATTTTCAGCTTAAAGAGAAAGTTCTCCTAAGGCAGCAAGGGAGTTACATCCTCACTGTGGAAGCTGGGAAGCAACTGCTGCTCACTGCTGACAGTGAAGCTGAGGCAGCCCTGCAGACAGAGCTTACTGAGATTCAGGAGCGCTGGAAGATAGCTAGCACCCAGCTGGAGCAACAAAAGAAACAGCTCGCCTTACTACTGAAAGTAAGTGTGTATTTTCTTCTGTACTTCAACAAGTTCAGGTTTTCTCACTATAAGTCCTGATGAAGAAAAGTATTCTCAAGGGATAAGCACACATCCAGGAATTGCACATACGCTACACCAATTAACAATTTCTTTTCACCACCTCTGAAACTAGGAGTGGTAGTACTTCATAGCAGGCTTGTATATTAGTTGATATCTTTTAATTAATATTTCCAGAACTCAGCCAATAACTGATAATTCTACCAGTCCTGTTTTCAATGCAGAGAAAAAATGTGTTTTAGTTTGCACAGTGATGGTTAATTTTTATACATGCTTGAAATTGGACTTGCATTGCCAGGTTTTGGTCATGGCAGTCTGCGGGGGTGTCTTCTGTGAGAAGCTTCCAGAACCTTCCCCCATGTCCAATAGAGCCCATGTCAGACAGTTCCAAGACAGAGCCACTATAGACCAAGGCTGAGCCCATCAGCAGTGGTGATAGCACCTCTGGGATAATATATTTTTAAAAGGGAAAATCTCTGCTACATCAGCTGCAGCTAGAGAAAGGAATGGGAATATGTGAGAGTAATAGCCCAAAGGAAGCCCTGACCCCATGGGAAGCCTGCTTCAGAGCAGGCTTCTGGCAGGACCTGTGGCCCTGTGGAAGGAGTAGCCACACTGGAGCACTCCGTGCCTGAAGGATGCAGCTGTGGAAGGGACTCACACTGGAGCAGTCTGTGGCTGAAGGGCTGTGCACATGGAAGGGGCTCATGCAGGAAGAATTCATACTGAACTGCAGCCTGTGGGAAGGACTCTCATTGGAGAGGTGGTGGAGGACTGTCTCCCATGAGAGGGACTCCATGCTAGAGCAAGGGCAGAGAGTGAGGAGTCCTTCCTCTGAGGAGGAAGGATCGTCAGAAGCAGCATGTGATGAACTGACTGCAACCTCCATTCCCTGACACCCTGTGCCACTGTGTGCAGAGGAGATAGAGAAAATCAGGAGTAGATTTAAGCCCAGGAGGAAGAGTGGCAGGGGGAAGGTGGTTTAAGATTTGGTTTTATTTCTCATTATCCTACTCTGATTTATTGGTAATAAATGAATTTCCCCAAGTTAAGTCTCTTTTGTCCGTTACAGTGATTGGTAAGTGATCTTTCCCTTATCTTGACCCATGAGACTTTTGTGATATTTTTTCTCCCCTGTTTAGCTGAGGAGCAGGGAGTGATAGAGTGGCTTTGGTAGGGACCTGGCATCCAGCCAGAGTCAACCCACCACAATGCTGTGTCGAAAATTAGACCTGCCTTATTCCTTCTCCATGTCAGTGTCAAGATCTATCTAGCAATGTAGCAATCTGTATTTCCTTCCAGTTCCTTGAGTATTTACTAGTTTATGCAAACTTCTGGGATCCTGGAGAAGGGAGACCTGAACTTTGTTTTGATGTAAACAATGTCCAGAATGTGTGCTATCTTCTCTTTAAGTACTAAGGCTAATAGGCTGGAATTTTAATTTGGTCTATTTGGTTTTACCTGTTACTCATTCTAGAGAGGATAATGAAAATTGGACTTGCATGTGTTAATAGAATAGGGCGAGTGCTTTTAGAGTAGTTTCAATGGTCTGATAGAATTACAGAATTACAGACCCTTTAGGCTTTTTCGTAAATAGCAAGAATCAAAGCAGTGCAAGAAAATAAAATAGTATTTTAGAAAAGTTCAGATAATTAAATTTTTCTTCCTCTTTCAAGCTTTGGTCATCATATCTTGGCTTCTAATGGTGGAATTATGTCAGGATATTTTAGCATTGAAAGCTCTTACTTAGACTGAAGTTTCTGTGGTATTGTCTAAATGAAAATATGAAACTTAATGATTGAAGTTGAGAAAGTAGGTAAATTACCACACAAATAGCACAAATCATTTCACAGATTCATTAACATTATACTATCTTGGTTGTAAACACGACAGTTTATTGGCCTTCTAACCAAATTGGAAGCACACATGTATATTCTAGAAGAGTATGTGTTGCGTTAAGAATATCGCAGACTATTGTCACATAAGGTCATAATACTTACTAAGGAGAGAAGAAAGAAGACACTAAAGAGAGTTTTGGTTTTTTTTTTTTTCGCAAGACCTGTGATTTGTAATTATCCTGAATATCCTGAATATCATGAAATACTGGCATAGATATGGAAAGGAGGGGAGGAGAGAAATAGGAAGGCAGTGGTAGAAAGACAGTATCTTGAAACAGAAGACCAAGAGAAACAAGTTCCATATTCCATATTTTCTGGTATCACAGAGCTGGCATTCTTTTTGGGTTGATGTTTTTTTTGAGAGACCATTCTGTGTGCAAGTACCTTTTTAATAGGCTTTAACACCAGGTGAGGAATGTAAACTTGTCAAATGATTGGTGTGATTTGATTACACTGGACACATTAAAAATTTTGGGAAGTATGCAAACACTAAAGCTGGGTGCAGCTGCTGGAATCGTAATTTTTAGGAGAGACTGCAGGTACCTTAGTCTCACCTGAATTTGCAGTATTCCAAACCCTTTTTCTTTTCTGAATGCACCTGAATGGAACTTTTGTCAAAGAACAGTGGCATGTTTAATACAGGCATTCAAAAAAGGAAGTGGAAAATAGTTTTGGCAAGCTGAGGCTTTTCTGAAAGAATGGAGTTGGATCTAGACAACAACATTGTTATAGCAAGAGGTATTGGCTTGTGCCTTTCTTCTAGCAGAAACCTACACACAAAAGAAATTGATGGGCATACACAACTTAAGCTCTGAGACTATGAGTATTAGAGGGGGATTTCGGGGCATGTTGTTGTTGTGAAAAGTTTTCACCATTGAATGGTTAGTTAGGCAAATCAACTGATGTAAGTGTAATCCAGATCTGAATGGAAATCTAATAAACATTCTACCTTCAGGACTGGGAAAAATCTGAAAAGGGCATAGCAGATTCCCTGGAGAAGCTAAGATCATTCAAAAAAAAGCTTTCTCAGCCTTTACCAGAACATCATGATGAGTTGCACACAGAGCAGATTCGTTGCAAGGTAAAGCACTTGTTCTCTGTTGACTGTTGTCTTATCTTTGCCTGGCTTTGTGCAGTAACCTCTTCTATTGTTAACAGGCTTCACATTAGTGATGTGAAAATCAGTACGCCATCCCTATAACAGAAACTATCTGTGTCATAGAATCATAGAATAGTTAGGGTTGGAAAGGACCTTAAGATCATCTACTCCCAACCCCCTTGCCATGGGCAGGGACACCTCCCACTAAACCATGCCACCCAAGGCTATATCCAACCCAGCCTTGAACGCTGTCAGCGATGGAGCATTCACAACTTCCCTGGGCAACCCATTCCAGTGCCTCACCACCCTTACAGTAAAGAATTTC